>JANRGW010022331.1:0-28501 GCA_024733675.1 Psilopsiagon aymara
CCGCCGCAGCGGAACGGCAACAACGCCACAACTCCCCACCGTCCCCACCGACATTTGCCCGTTGCTCCGCCCTTCTCTTCGCTGGCACGCCTGCCCTGAAATAACTATTGGGCAGGGACGGTGTCAGTCATGCGGCTGGCGAGGCCATTTGGCGGGCGGCGGACGCCTCCACAGCCGGCTGGCGGCAGCCCCCGATGTCACCCGCTGGATGACACAGCTAATCGTAGGCGGAGGGGAGGAGGAGGAGGGCGGCAGGGGGTGGTGCGCCTGATTGGCTGTTTTCACTGTCAATCTCCCCGCAGCGCGGAGGTGAGGCGGGGCCATCCTGCGAGGCCTGCGCAGTTGCGCGCGTGATGGGGGCCCGCGAGGCGCCGGCGCCGCGGCCGTTAGAGGGGTGAGGGGAAGGTGGAGGTGGGGGACGTGAAGACGCATGATGGCGGCGGAGTGGTTCTGATGTAAGGAAAGCAAGTGCCTGGAAAACATAGGGTTAGAGCACTTTCAGTTTAACTTAGGTCTAAGAGAATAAGGTTTTGTGTTGTAAGTCTGTGGTGTGATAACAGAATTTAGGAGTCTCGCTAACGAGTGAATCTTTTCGTCTTTCTAATGAGTGAATTCTTTCTTACCATCCTTCCAATTTGTCAGTTAGTTTGGAGGCTGTGACTCCCAGACATCTATCTGCAAGCTTGGGATACTCCTTGTCTGCCCATCCTGTCTTGCAGTAAATTTTGTGGGAAGGTCACGCTACTCTAAATCTTTGCCAGCTCTCAGAAACTTGCAGATACTGCTGATTTCAGCTAATTGTGATTACTGGGGCATCCAACTGTGCTAAAGGTGAAAAGAATACCCTGAGGAAGACTGCTTACTTCATCTTAAAGACCCTTGCCCACGACCATCGGAGGGCAGTGTGCGAGTGCCAAAAGGGACGAGACTTATGACAATATGTACCTAAACTAATTGTAATATCCCCACCACTCTCTCGGGAACCTAATGAATATGTATGTTTGTGTGTAATAAATGTCTGCTTGCTTAACCCCTTTGTGTGCCAGTTCATAAGAGCGATCCCCCTTGCACCAGGGCCCATAATAAACGTACCTGCTTCATAACTCCTCATGAGTTGTAGAGTTGGATTCCGTGCTTCAGTTCGACCCCTTGCCCTGCTGGTGAGGTGCTATCTGTGTCCCCACAGGGACATGAGGGAACGCAGCAATGTGGAGGTTGATGGTTCACCTCCTGCCGGCCTTCGTAGAATCATAGAATGGTTTGGGTTGTAAGGGACCTTCAGAGATCATACAGTCCAACCCCCCTGCAATGAGCAGGGACATCTGAAGAAACTAGTTTGAACTAGACCAGATTGCCCGGGAACACATCCAGCCTGACACTGAAAGTCTCCAGGGATGGAGCATCCACCTCTTCTCTGGGCAGCTTGTGCCAGTGTTTTACCACCCCCATTGTAAAAGATTTTTTCCTCGCATCCATCCTGAATCTCCTAGTTTAAAACCATCACCCCTTATCCTATGCAATGGGCCCCCCTAAACAGTCCTTCCCCATCTTTCTCACAGCCTCTCTGAAGTACTGAAAGCCTGCAATTCATGCTCCCTCAGGGATTGCCTTTAGCTGAGCAGGCTGGTCCCTGTGGCCTCAGGCCAGCCTAGGGGTGACCGGTGATCCAGGTTGGGCTGATTACCCACCCAGCACGGGCTTTACATGTCCTGGGTGCAGTCTGGGGTTCATTAGGGCTGCGAGGAGCTCAGCTGTCAGCTTCCACCATGTGGTGTTTTGTCCTTCATGCTCTGAGAGCCAGCTGTATTTTCCTTTAGAATAAGGGCTGATGATTTGCAGGCTGTGGTGCTCCAGGTAGCTTGGTCTAGAACATCCACAGTCTCTTCATTGTGCAGGCTCTCTGTGCTGAAAATGACTTAAAATTTTCAGATGGAAGCTGTGAATTTTGCAGTAACTACAGTATCATTCATAAATGTAACTGTTAAAAATGAACACTGAACGTCAGTTTCTATGGAGTGGGCTGAGCCAGAAACAGGGTTGCAGGAATGTGGCAGTGGGAGAATGAGGCAGGGGCTGGTCTGGGGACACTTATCTGGGAATCATAGAATCGTTTGGGTTAGAAGGCTATCTAGTCCGACCCCCTGCAATGAGCAGGGACATCATCAACGAGATCAGGTTGCCCAGAGCCACATCTAGCCTGGCATTGAATCTCTCTAGGGATGGCACATCCACCACCTCTCTGGTCAACCTGTTCCCATGTTTTACCACCCTTGCTGTAAAGAGGTATACTGGGAGGTGATGTGAAGCCAGGGATGAGGTGCAGGAGTGTTCGCCTGGGGCTGGAAGTGTCTGGAGAGCCAGCATGGGGCAGAGCTGCTAGATATCAGAAAGAAGAAAATGGAAGATGCAAAAATGGAAGATGTATAAGCAGAACCCACATGGGACAAAGAAGAGTTTAATATTAGCAGAGCAAAAGAGCATGGCCAGAGGAGCATGGACGTCTGAAACAGGGAATAAAAGCACCAAGAGGAATACATGGAATAACAGAAGTATGTGGAGGATAAACTAGGAGGAGAGAGAGGGTACCTTTGCTGTACCAAATTTTATGCTTATTCTCCTTTTGTATTTTTGAAGACTGCTGTTATCTTAATGGCTGTCGCTTCCTGGCCTCACCCAGGGCTGCATGCCAGTGCAATGTTTTCATTTGATCTCCTCCAGAGAATCCTGTTAGAACCTGGTCAGCAGAATACTGGGGCAGCTGAAAATACCATTTTGGTGCCAAAGAGAGAACTATAGAGATGTGATATGCCTGTCGTGTTAGTGAACACGTCTGTCAGTGTTCATTGAAAACATGGTCTGTCTTTGAAGAGCCATAGAGCTCTTCACAGGTTAGTCATTACCAGGAGGGACAGCTGCCAGCGCAGCAAAACAGTGTGTGTTGCTGGCAAGGACAGCAGGCGAGATCCATGTGAACCCAGGCTACACAAGTAAGTAAAGAGCGGTGAATCGTTTGATGGCTTCCCATTCAGCAATAGTAATTGATTTTTTGCATTGATTGGTGGGGGAAAGAGACCTCTTAATATGAATAAGACTTTATACATCCTTGTTACTGTAGTGCTTTAAGGAATGCAAAAGCCACTGTGTAAATCAATACGAAATAGTAGTACAAACTGGGGATGCAACTCGCTTCTGTTCCTCATTTTTTATTAACTGAGGAGGAACTATCTAAATCCTGTCCATATCCGCATGTATTGCTCTTGTTGTGAGCAGAAATCACTAATATACTGAGAGTACAGATTGCGTGCACTGTGGGAGAAGGACACATTCAAAATGCTGACCTTGACTTTGTTATAAGTAAAGCAAAAATTATTTTTCCTTTTTAGATTTCCTTTCCCCCTAGTGGTGTTCTTTTGGAGATTCATCTGTTTTGCTCAGGGTTGATGCTCTTGTGGCAGGACATGGAAAGCAACGTGAAGCAGTATGATTTATTTAGGATAAGCCTAAGAAACCAGACATTTTTGTTACAGAGGAGCAAAAATACCTTGCTTCATCATCCCAGTAGTTTTGCACAGCAAAACAAATTTGACCTATAGAAGGCAAGTGGATTTTGTTGGTTTATCTGAAATTATAATGGATAATACAGAAGTTCCCACACAGGTTTACCTGTGGGTTCAGGGGGGATCCCAGGCTAGTTCCTGGCTCTCATAAAGTCCAAACTCTTATGAACAAAATAGTTCCTCCTCTTTTTTTCATACTTCTCCCATTGCCACTTCTGTCCAAAAGTGTGAAATTGCATTTCTTCATCCACTGGATGTCAGTGTTACACTACCACTGGGGTGCATTTCCAGGTGCTGGGAAAGGTTGGGCTTCTTTGGGGTGAGGACTTTTGGAAGATTTTTCCTCTGCAGTGGAGAAGTGATATGAAAGACCCTTGAAGCTCAGTGAACATACACTGCAGTATGAATGTGCTCCCTTTGGCTTCGGCAGAAGCAGGCTGGGACCCTGCCTGCAAATGTCTTGAAAGATCAAACCTCACAGGGTCTGCAGCCTGAGAGATGGACACACTTCAGTGTTGGGGTCAGTTCCACAACCTTTGGACTATTCCAATCTCACCTCCTTGTGCTGTGCAAATACATCGCCTCTTCGTTTTTAAGTTTACCTGTGGTACCAGAGAGACAAATAGAACTGCACCTGGCAGGGATACACAGTGTGGGAAAAGACTGTGTGCATGGACTTCTCTAAATAAGGAGTGTGTCCAGCTGGGACAATTCTGAAAGCTGGAATAAGAGGGGTCAAAACAGTATAGAATTGCTTTCAGAGTTTACTACAGTGAACTCCAACTATCAAAGCAGCAGCTTTAGTTGCTGCTTTGATATTCATAATTGAAAGTCAGGGGGGTTAGGTCTGATACTGGTTTATTATTTCCAACAGTGCTGTAACATGGTTTTTTTTATAGGCTTGTTAGGCTTTTTTGAATTAATGCAGTGCAGTGAACTCTGGATAGTTTGTTGAGATACATGGACATTAAAAGCTACTGATACTGAAAACCAGCCTTTTCAATATTTACTGATACCCTGCCTTTTTTCTGTTTCAGGATTTTTCAACAGCTACTTCAGCTGCTTTAAGCAGCGGCTATCTAATGGGCACAGAAAGTAACTGGTTAGTTACCTGCATTGCCATTAAGATGGTTACTCCTTGGAAAGCCGCAGTAAAATGTATGCTGATGCTGTTTATGTGCATTATATTTAAATGCTCTGGCATGAAATGTTCTATTCAACATACAGTATAAAGCTGTATTTTATCTGTGACTAAATGCAGACAGCACTGGAAAAGATGGCCGTTGTAAAAAGATGATTTGTACAAAAGTAATAGAAGAATTGATGTTCTCTTGTTATATATAAAGACAGGCTGATTGGGTTATTCTCTTGCTTATTTCTGTCCCCTGAAAGCTGTCTTTTTATCTGTCCTTTTCCTAGAAGACTTCAGTGTGTTTCAGCAGACATGGCATCAAATACCAAAGGACTAAATCACGAATATTTGGAAACATTTTGCTACTGTTTAACCTACCAATTTTTCTTATTTAAAAGCACTTATCCTAATAGCTACTTTCAGGAACGATATCTGCTAAGGATTCAGCATTACCCATTCCTTCAACTGAGTGGTGAGAAGATTTCTCAACCATTCTCTTGTATCCTTTGCACAGCTTTTCAGGGAGCAAGCAAGAGAGAAGGGCAAGAATACTTCATATGCCTGGGAGCTGTAAAACTGGGGATAGGAAAAAAGGATTTGTATTTAAAATAGAGAAGAGGAACAGATTTCAACCCAATTTTTTCTTTCTAGGTCACCTATAAGAGCAGAGAACAAACAGAAAAGAGCAATTTAAGGAAAAACGTAAAAAAGAAAAAGTAAGGAATACTAGAATGAAATGAATTAGCAGGAGAAAATGAGGGAGATAAATGTAAAATGCCATTTTCAAATCTGTAGGTTGGTCAGGTGCTTAGTGCCAACATTCCTCTTTTTATTAAAAAAAAAAAGGTAAAAAAGTATTTTTAATGACAGCTGGTGTTCAGGATCTGAGCTTCATGCCCCAGACAGACATCTCCACATCTATAACTGTTCTTAATATAATAGGCTTATTTTGACATAACCTACTTTTATGTGTCATACCCAGGAAAGACATGCAGTTGCAATAGAAACAAGAGCAGTTTATGCATGTCTTGGGCAAAGTGCTTAGCAGAAGTTTCAGTTTGTTGTGCTGTGATGCTCACATGATACTGTTGGAAGGAAGAGGGGAGAAGAGGTGGTTGTCAGCCCACAGCTGAAGGGAAGGCATTACTAGTATGATGGCAGTGATCATAAATGGAGAACAATTTATAATAGTATTTTGGTTTTTTCCTGGAGGCAAAATTAAAACAATGCTTCATTATCATTTTTTGAAGCTATTTTAAATATTGCCATTTTCAGCAAAACAATGTTAACATGTGGGGTTTTTTTTAATGGAGAAAGGGCAATTAGGAAAAATGCTTTGAATAGTATGGTATTTTTTACCTGAACAGGCCTTTTTTTTTCCCCCTCATTTTTTCACTCTGTTGGCAGTGGAAGATGCCTGCATTGCGCTTTCAGTGCTGAAAGTGAACCAGCGCGCACACAGGAATTACTAGCTAGGACTGGAGCAGCTCTGCTGTGGGTAGAGGTCATGCAGCTCTTCAGACAAGATTTTATTTACCTTTTAACCTCCCCATTCAACAACTGGGTTAGAGCTATGATACTCCACATCCACAGCAGCCTGTGCAAAAGTGTTTGGAGTCACCTTTAGCTGAACCTAAACGAAAACTGAAGTGTAGCTGTGTGAAAGCAATTGCAGTATTTTATTGTCATGGGTCCACCTTCATCATCAAGACAGCTTAGAATTGTACAGCTAGACATAGGGTAACCGCTATAGGCATTTACTCCATTTTCCAAGGTTTAGATCTAAGCCAGAGTTTTTATTTCTCCCAAGTTAGCCAGTTTCATGGTCAGTGCTCATTTATGTACCGACTTATGTCACCCATCCCCATCAAAACAGAAGAATCAAGTTTGGAAGAAAGCAGAGGACCGGGCATAACCTGACAGCTCCTTCCCTGTGCCGCAGGAGCTATGGGTGTATATATGCCCCTACACTTGCAAGAAGGGAATAAGGAACCTACCTCTCATAATATCACACGTGGATAATCAATAGTGGGGAAAGCTCCCACCTGTCCTTCTATCCCAAACTCTTACTAGGACAGCAAGACCATACAAATATTTTTCTTTCATTATTATTTTCTGGGAGTTGTAGTTGTGTAGTAATTTAGGATGGCAGCTTACCAGGGCTTTGCTGTGGTTCTAATTAATTGGGTATGCTGTTAAGTTTTTAACTCAAGCTTTTTCCTCATATTCAAAAGGGCTCCCATTCTCCTTCATTATGCATGAGATCAAAGCAAGCCGGATGGCTGCCATTTCTCCTTAGTCTGTAGAAGTGAGGCTGTCCATAGCAAAAAAGCCCAGCACTTGTCAGCAAGACTGAAAGCAACACCACCAGCACAGCCCTGTCCTTTGGACTGGTGAGCTGGAGGCAGACAGTGAGCAGGACTAGCACTCTGCAAGAAAAACCTGTGATGAAACAAGGAGTGGAGCCTGGAGAGCAGGGGAAAATGGAAGTTCCTTTAGGATTGGATGGTGGAGTGTGCAGAATGCTGGGCAGAAAACTTGGGGAGAGGGAACCAGTTTCTTTTTCTAGGGTGTGGGAAATTTTGCCTCCTTCAGGCAGCTCAGGTGGAAAAGAAAACCACACAAAGGTTGCTGTCAGTTTTGATTAGAGACTCAGAGCTGCAATTTGACTGATTAAACTCCTACACTTTAGATGGCGGTTATATTATTCCCCCTTCAGAGGCTTCCTTTTCTTCTGAAAATTTCCTAAACTGGTGTTTGCTGGGGAAGCATGAGTTACATTTCTTTATTAAAACAAAAATCCAAACCTCAAACCAAACAAAAACCAAAAAACCCCATCCCTGAGAGTGTTTACCTGACTGCTAACTGACTGCTGCAGCTGAACCCAGGACACTGACACTTGCAAAAGCGAGAGAGTCAATCATGCCAGGATGCAAGGACCGAAAGAGTTAATGAGAGAAGGGAGCATCTTAAGAAAGGTGGAGGAGAAAACCAGCATAAAACTCTGATAGGTAAAAAAAATAGGGGAAGAAAAAGAAGCGCTATTGAAAATCTCAGTGCGAAGCAAAATGAGGATGGCAGTGGGAAAAATGGGGGGAAGATGTTATGTGCCAGGGAGTGGGAAGCTGTATGGGAGGTTTCTTGGAGCTAGGGCTAGCACTGCTCACAAAAGGGTGTATTTTGTCCCTCACACGAAGCTCTCATCAGCTGCAGTCTTCTCCTTGCCCTTGCATCATCCCTGATCAGCTGCAGGGAGTCCCCGGCAAAGACCTATAGCTGTGTGGAGAGGTAGAAAAGGAGACCAACACCACAATGGCTGTGAGCCCCAGGAGGAAGAACTGCTCAGGAAAATGGCCAGGATCACCTCACGTGAGGTAGGGTGAGCCCAGAGGAAGGCAGCAGCAGTGTTCTGGTGACTCCTCTGGCAGCTGCAGGAGCAAAGAACAACAAAGCTGGGTGGGCCACGCTCTTTCTTCTTTACTGCTCAAATCCGACAGCTTGCAACCCCCATGACTCACTCTTTGTCCCGGCTCTGCTTCTGCAATGGTTCACAGCAGCATCAGCTCAGGTTCGTGAGTACAGCTTTCTGTGTCACCTCCTCGGTGGAAATCCGCCAGCAGCTTCCCTGTGGCTGCCGCAGGGAGTCTATGGTGGGGCTGCGTGGGCAAAGCACTTCGGCTGACTCCTGGGAGAAACTGATAAATTGCAGCCGGAACAGATGGAGGAAGACACAGGGGCTACAGCAGTATTTGGCCTACCGTGCCATTTTCTTTTCGCATGAGGAAGGTAAGGTAATCAAGATTCCAGTGGATTTCATCATGAGCAAATGGCCCCTCTCAAAACACTGGGTTCTCTCTCCCTCACTTGGGAGAAAGCAAGCAAAAATCCTGGAGTTTCCCTCCTAAACCTGCCCTGAAACAACTCCTAAATTGCTAGGGGAAAGTCAGCAGTTTGATGGGGCTTGATTCTGTTTTGTGCTGCTTTGTTTTTTTCCCTGAAAGAGCAAAATGTTCTTTCTTTCATGGCTGCTGTTCTGGATTCAAGGACCTTGCTGAAAAGAAAGCCATTCCTTCTCAAGAGCCCTCAGCAGTTCAGGTCTAGTCTGCTTGCTGACACTGCTTGGACCACACTTGATTTCTGCTGCTGGATTCCTTACCATCATTAATGACTTTGCAGATCTTAAACTAGCCTTCGTATCTACTCTAACCTATGGTCCTGTTTCCACCAAGTAGTGCTAGTGCACAAAGAGCACGGCAATACTCATTTAAGCTAGTCTTCCAAGATGTTCAAGACTAGGGCTGTGTTCAAGAAGACAGGGAGGCTGTGTTTATGAAGGGAGCCCAACTCCTCCAGAAGACCGCCTCATGCAACAATTGCTTTTGCAGTAATACTCAATGCAAAGACCCTATAGCATTTCCAAGGGCACCCTTGTGTTAACAAACACTGCTGTGCATGGCTGAATTCCCACTTAATTATGCCAAGCACTACTTAGGTGGACAATTTTGAAACAAGATGGAGCCTGCCTGGAACAAGCCCCCTCCTTTTGGCTGCAGGGTACAGCTTCTGTGGTTGGCGCCTGTGCTTGTCTGTCTCTCTTTGTTCTGGTGAGTCTGTCTCCTTGGATGCAAAGAGGAAGCTGTTGGTCATACTGTGCTGTCAGTAACTCCAGTGTAAATCCAGCGTAAATCCAGCATAACCCCATTGGGTGCAGGGAAATTAATCTGGATTTGCAGAAGTGTAACTAGTTCTACAGCTGAATTAGCATCTTTAAAACCGGTTTGGAAATTGTGAGAAACCAGTAGGGACTGTTCCAACTTTTTCTTCCAGAAAACTTTTGATTTCTTGAAATGCCGCAGTCATAAATAAAGAACAAAGGAAGTGAACGTATTGCAGTGTCCTCATTGTGAAAGGGCAATGGCAGACTCTTTGATAAACCAGGAGACAGGTCATTATTTCAGTACAATGCCTGAATGTCTACTACTGTACATCTCCAAAAAGTTATTTTTTAACTTCCTTCCTATGAGATTTATTAGACTGTGAAGGAGAATCTCAAACAAGTGGTAGAATAATTTACCAAGTCCCAGAAAAAGTACATTGGTGAATTGCCTTGCATTGTACTAAGGCAACGGACCAGGCGACCTAGTGGCCTTTTCCATTTCTAATGTCTAGGATTATTACAGTTATACCTCAGGACACTAAACAGAGCCATTTTCTTCCTTTCAGTGCAGCAAAATGTTCCTAATGGCCATGCTAAATCAGAGCAATTGATCCTCCTGCAGATGTGTTGTGCACTTAGCAAGACAGCTATAAATGATCCCACTTTGTTTAGATTTGCTATTTTCTGTTTCTGTAGTGTGAGTGCTCAGCACAAGGAGACTGCAAGCCAAGAGAAAGAATTTCTGGTAGGAGATTAAGGATAACTAAGGAAATGGTTGTGTGACCTATAAAGAGAGGATCATAAATATTGCAACAATAAAACCAATAGCTCTTTCAAAGTTTAAATAGCTTTTCTTTTCAAACACTTGAGGTAAATGCCCTTTTCCTAAGGTTGTCTAACATCCACACCTTGAGATTTCACACTGAGTTTCACCAAATACACTGTAATTTCTCAGGGAGGCAGCTTTTTCTTTTAATTATCTTTCTTTGTGTAAGTGTCCCCTCCGCAGAAGTTAGTCCCCAGCTACCTGGAAGTTCCTTATTGTCTTCTCTAGTGATGAAGTTTCAGAAACCCCAGAGCATAATAAAATAGCTCCTGCATCTCTTAAGCACAAAACGATGCAAGAAGGGGCAAGTACAGTTCTGCCCTTTATAACCAAGCCTGCAGCACTTACACTTTTTCTTGTGTCCTAAGGGGAACCTCAGACACAGGGGTCTTCCTACATCAACACTCAGGTATAACACCTATATTCTTCACAATCCCAAGAGTGCAAAACCCCAGACCTGAGCTGCTGCAGCTCTGTGGATGCAGACAGCTGACATTCCTATCCCACACACGCTGTTGGCATGCAAGACATAGCCTTTGTTTTTAATGCTTGGTGTAGGGATCCAGCTCTGGAGTAAGCAGCCTGCTCTCTCTTGTGTGCTCAATTTTTTCTGCCCACTCTCCATCCTCCCATTATACTGTATCCAGTTCGGGGGAGCCATAGGCTAATGTGCTCCACCAGCGTATCACAGGGATGCAGATCTTGCAGAAGGGTTCCCATTCCATTGTCACTCCATGTTCTCATGTTCATTCAGGTCTTGTGTCTTAGCCTTTGGCTTGGGAATACTGGTTTGGGCACTTCTAAATAAAAGGGCACAACACCTGCCATAGTACAAAGGCTGGAGAGTCTTGATATTAGTGCTTTATCCTGCAATCAGTCAGCTCTCAGTCCGATTGCAGAAAGCAATATCCTTTCTGTAACAGCCACTCCAGTAAATCACATCGCTGAAGACACATGGGTGTTCACAGAGCCCACAGCAGGAATGTGCCAAATCCACCCCCAAGCCCATGCAAAATGCTGATCAGGCCACAGCCCACTGGGGAAACATACTTTTCCTGCACATTGGAAATTTGCTCCTCAGAAGCATTTTTGCTTTAAGTAAGTTAAAAAGGCAAAGGACCCTCTGAATACAGTCAGTGCTTACAAATGCAAAGTATCCTTAACCTGACCTCCCAGATCCTTCCCTGTGCTGCTCTATGTATATGCATTAGTGAGCTCTTGTTTTTATGTTCTAGTTTTCAGTCTCTCTATAGTAGCTACAGTCCTCATTATTCACATGCTATAGTTTGCCTCTATGCTTTCTGCATGAATTCTTGTGGTTGTGTTTTCCTTGTTATGTGCAATTTCACACATCCAGTGTCTCTGAAATCACGGCTTTCAGCACTCCCCATCATCCAGAAGCCGCTGCTTTCTACCTGAGACAAGCAGCAGAGCTGTTTTATGCCTGCAGTGACATATCTCAACGCTTCAGAAAAAGAAAACAAACCCTAACAAGTCAGATGAAAAGGCAGAAGTTGATACTGCAGGCAGGCTGGAAAGGGAGGGAGAAGCAGTATTAGAAACATCTTCAAAACTTGAGACATGGACACATCATGTAACCAATGTAGGGTACACCACCTACTCTGCCCCTAACTTCTTGCGCAGACACTTCTCAGCTGCTGTCCCTTCCTTCCCTGTCTTGCTGAAAAGCATGGCAAGTTTGTCCACACTGGGATGCTGAGGTGCCGTACATTACGCTGGGGTTTTCTGTACCCTAACTCCCCAGTTCACGTGCCCAGACTTGCAGGGAAGTTCAGAAATAGGTGTTGTGCAAAGAGTGAGGTAAACACCTGCCAGCCTTGGTGCTCTTCAAAGACAGTTCCTACAAGTCAACTGACTGCTTTTCCTAAGCATTGCTTATTAATGAGGAATCCCAAAATTGCATTTCTACAGCAGGCTAAGGACAGGGGACATAAGATCTAGGGACACAAAGAGGTCATTAATTCCTGGACTGCTCCCTGATTTTGCAGAAGCACAGACAAAAGTGTCAAAACCCAAGAGAAAAACGTGTTGTTAAAGTCGCAGTGAAGCAAGGGGAAGGACAAGTTTATATTACTTTCTTGGAGAATCTCCCTAAAACAAGTGCAGAAAAAGAAAAGGTACAAAGTGATGGTGGTGCTAATAGTATAACAAAAGAGGTTCAGGATCCACAGAGCACAGACATACCCTGTGAAAAGAGCTAGGATTAGACAGACTCCTCTTAAACAGCACAAATACAATTGCTATGTAGTTTTAAACACTGAAAGAAAGGCAAAGGTTTTGTTTACTGCAAGTGCTTTTCATGTACCTTAACGCCCAATGGTAAAATTGAGGCTGGATTTACTCTGAAACATGATGAGGAATTTTAAAATAGGCTTTTGTATACACAAACAAAGGGAGCAGGGGAAACAAGAGCTTGGGAGTTACTTAAATGTCAAGGATTACAATGTACCAGGTGAAACTGAAATGTAGCAGAGGGACTCGGTTTCATAAATGAAATGCCATTGCTGATAGGTACAAATTATGTAAGAAAGATGGAAAGGGAAACAGAGGTGGCACTTTGTCAGGTGCATTTATAGCTGCAGCAAGATACAGTTCAGTCAGAAAGAAAGTGGTAGTGAAAAATGAAGAAAAACTGGAGTGGACATCTGCCTACTCCATCAGCTGGAGGGCAGGAAGGAATTAGTCTCTCTTCGAGGTACTCAAAGCCACAGGATGCTGTGCTTGTGGGGAATTTAGCTGCCCACTCATCTTTTAACAAGCATAGCCAAACATTGACCAGAGATGTTCATGTGTTACACTGAAACCTGCTCTAGTTCAGTCAGGTTCTTGACAAATAAACAAGCAAGAAACACCAAGGGCAGGAACTGAGCTGAGAAATTAAATGCAACATCAATAAGCCAACTATCTCAATGTAACATGGTAGAGTTTATTTGTTTGACTTAGAAAAGGTCTCCAGTGTAACTCACTGGACACATATACATTAAATATACAAATGCACACCAAAGAAACCCAGAAGGCACACATTCAGCCAAAGAGGCTCATTCAGAACCACTCATCTTTTCATGCTAGAAAGAAAGAGCTGCAAACCACAGCTTCACTACTTTCTGTCCAAAACCAGGACCCACGTTTTTTCAGCCAGCCAAGTGTAGGCCCTGTGGTATGTCAGCCAGATCAGCAAACCCGGGCTAACAAGCCAGAGTAAATGAGATCGGGAGAACCTGCGTCTCCTTGGGATTGTCCAAGATTAGGACACCGATGCCGATTTTATTCCTTAAAATGGCAATGGAACAATAAATGTCTCCCATCTTTCCCACCCCCTTGGGAGGATAGTGACTTGGTTGCAAAGAGGTGGCATCTTGGGCAAGGACCAAATGACAACTCGTTTGAAGACTGCTGTACTTTAGCCTCTACTAGAAGACTTCCAACAGAGTTCATAACCACTACTCCTTGTCCCTCTGCCCCCCAGCACCATCAACCACGTTTTATCTGAAGAGCGATAGAGATTCATTTTACAGGTCACAGCCTCAGGTTTCTAGCACTCATCAAGAACCACAATTAGCAAGACTAGTCCAAATAAATGCGATCATCTCACCCAGACTCTGATCTGTTGCCATAGGAGCAGCCAAATAGTCCAAGTTCAGCTGATCTTATCTTCAGGGAAGAACAAGTTCCACCAGTGTCTGAAATATCCACTCTGGATCAGCAAGGCTGCATGCATCCCCAAAGAGTCACACTGAGTTTAAGGAGCAGATTCATATCATGCAAGAAAGAAAGCTTGCTCTCTCAAATTAACTAATTAAGTAGTGCATGATAAGCCTAAGGAGTTCTACTAACCCCTGGAGTCAAGGCATGAGACTGACTGCTGTGACAGGGGAAGGAATGTAAAAACCAACAGGTGAATGCTACCTTTCAGAACCGGTGTGGCAACGAAGCGGAAGACAGAGAGACTTATGAGACAGATGAAAGAGAGACTCAAACCAGATGAGAGAATCTGTCTGGAAAGGAGAGCCTGTTAGTTGACAAGGTTAAAGAAAAGTGTTCTCACATCCATCATAGGAAAGAGAAAGTAAAGCACGTTAATAAGTAAGCACAGAAGGAAAGGAAGGGCAAGTGAAATCAGCCTCCTGGACTACTTCTGAAGTCACTCCACCCCAGATGAAGCAACAAAGACATAAACCCAAAGAGACAAAGGATCTCCTGGAAAACCCGCCCATATATCTATCTCAGCATGGTACTAATTAGTTAATTAACTTATTGCACAATTTAAAAGAAATAAATAAATACATTCAAAGTCTGGGAGAACAAGGAAGCACCAGATGACAATGTTCTCATCACAGCAAAAGAAATGGAACAGTGTTGGCCAGATACATTTCTGTCTGATCTCTGCTAACAAAGTGAAATAAATACAGGGAGAGAAAAGAAAGATTAAATCAAATCTCCCACACATCTGGAGAGTAACGGAATTATGGCAAAATGAAGCCATTTTAGACACTCCTACAGTGAGTGGCTTTTGGCACATGAGCCACAGACCTGAAGCCAACAGGGTAAGTCATGTATTAAATTACTTCTACAATCCAAGTGATGGTGTCATTTCCAACACCTCTTTTCTCTTATTACCAGGAACAATTTAATAAAACACTGCTGATAATAGGAGCTGACAGACCCAGCTGTAAAACTACAACTTGTTCTCAGAAGGCTATAGAGTAGCAAGCATTTAACCAACTGATAGAGGATGAGTATGTGTAAGAGAGGGCACAGTACCTTTGGTGTTTGAGATTCTCAAGACATTCCACAGAGCAGACTCAGAGCAAAACAGACCTGCTTGCCGTTCAAGTCAAATATACTTCCAGGAAAGGCAGTTAATCAATCAATCAATCAATTGAATTTTATCAGCAACTACATACAGCTGTTTCAGTGTAACAACCACTACTGCAACACAGCACCTCAAAGAGTCTTTGGAACAGCTTGCTCTGTGTTGGGAGTGCACCAGTTGCCTTTGCTGTGAATTCCATGTGCAGTGAAAACCACAGATACTTTCTCTAAACAAAAAGAAAACTAAACCTGTGTTTTTCTGATGTCTGGATAGTTGGGTTGGTTTTTTTTGCAAGCAGGTATGTTTTCAGGTGTCTACTTGCAATTAGGATTTATTTTTCTTAGGTAACACAAGAGGGCTTATATACGACAGCAGAGTATGTAATTTAGATGGCGAGAAAGCAGAGTGAAACATCAATCTACGCACTGAAGAAACAAAAACAACCCACTTCTGCACTCTATTAGTGTGTAGAACTGGAAAAGGGCCAGGAAACAAGAGAACAGAGGTGTCAGTCAGGTCCCATATAATGAAAAGCTATGTATACTGTGAACCTGCAACTTGGAAAAAGTGATGACTGAGGATGTATGAGAGAGTTCTGTAAAATCACAAAAGGCAAGGAGACAAGAAATAGGGGTCATCAAGAAAACCATTAAAACAGCTTGACGACAGTTCTTTTTCATACCATGCAATAAACTCAGGGTTCACTGCCACAGAACGCTATGGAGGCCAAAAGCAGAAAAGGATTATTTAGAAAGGGACTAAGTGCATTCATTAAGGCCAGGTCCAGAAGGAACTGCCAGTTCAGAAAGTCCATGGACTGCTGGAACGGTGTCAGAGAAAGATCTCTGTATACAAGCTTTCCATTTTATGTTCTGTGATCACCTGTTACTGGCTACTCCAGAGACAGGACAGGCCTTTTGTCTGACTGCATTCAGTGCTTCTCATGGATTAAAGCTCTTGAGTTTGGCATGACTTGGAGTTTGGAAAGGGTAACTTAAAAAAAAAAAGAAAGAAAGAAATATTTGAAAAGCTTGTGTGCTCCTGTGCTTCCTCTTTCAGTCCTCAAAGATGTGCTCCTTAATCATTCAACTTCCATGAATGGTAAGGTGTTGCCGAATTAGCAACAAACAGGATTTTGTAACAGCCACTCAAAGCTCCATTATTGCTCCCAGATCCTGCCCAGTCTTCCTTATAAGGCATTTCTCCTGACCCAGTCTCAGCTGCAGGTTAAACATCCATTTTTTCTCTTTACTACATTCCTGCTAAATCGCTTTGTTTGACTGCTGTATACAGTTAAGGTACTAATCTGTTGGCCTCCACTAGCTAAACCCTTCTCCCAGACCACTCATTTTTGTGTGGATAAGTAACAATAGGAATCTACAGGAAGACTCCTTGTGGACAAAGGATTACTACGCTGTCTGTAAACATTCTTATTTCACTCAGAATTTGCCACTTGGATAGGATTCAGCTTTCCAGCCAGTCAGACCAATACATTTCTGCAGTGCAGTAGAGTAAACAATGCAACACAGTCACTCTGAGTCTGTAGACAGACTGAAGTAGCAGCACAGCTAAGTCAGAAAATCTCCTGCATTTATCTGGACACAGAGCATGCTCTGAGTCATCACAGTTCTTTTTATAGATAAAATATGTGTGCACACAGACATATGGACTAATACATTCATCACTCTCATTTTAGGGGCCAACCACCCGAAGTCTGTTCTTCTTCACCCAGTAAATGTTCTTTAACTGGGGGTGCCAGGTGCATCCAGGACCACGCAGTTGCTTTACAGACCACTGGATAAGGATATGGCTGTAGGTTCAAAAGCAATCAAGAGGTTACTGTTCCAGCATGTTCAGTCTTCAGTTCTCCAGACAGCCTTTCCCAATCAAGATAACACACAGGTAGATTGTTTGTTTTTATCGCTCATAGTGGAGTTTGGACCCACGTTACCTGGAATGAAAAGAAGTGAAAGTAATGTTAATGTTAAGTAAATAAGGTCTGGATAAAATTTGGGCTCATGCTTCAAAACTCTCATATTGTTTACTCTACACCTTGCATTAGACCTAATATTTCCTACTACTGCAAAATGAAGAGACATTACAGTAAGAGCAAATTCAAAGTATGCTATGGAGAAAACCACTGGAGAAGCATTTCCAGGCTTTGGCCTGTACTCAGGCCAGCTTCAGTGGTATCCTCACTTCCCAGCTGGCACTCAAAAACAGTCTTGCCATGACTTGGGTGGGAGGTTTTCCAAGGGTTGTGGTATGGAAAAAAGCCTCAGATCATCTCATCCATTTGATCCCCACACACATTCTCAGTAGAGGTCTTTTAATGTTCTGTGTTAAACATCTCATGTACCAGTATTTCTTCCGTTTCCTTTGCAGGACAAATCCCGAGGCCCCAGGGTCTCTCGCTTCAGTAGCAGAAATATGCTACCCCAGTTTTTTATCATACTAGTTTTTTTCATTGCTCACTCTAGGGATTCTTTCTCCATGCTCCCAGTATCTGTACTTTTCAGTGCCTGCATCTCCTTCATTACAGCCAGTTGTTGGTCCGGATGCCCCAGCACAGTTTCTTCAAGCACTGCAATAAAGTGTGTTTGCAGAGGCTTTTGCAAGTAAAGCAGCTCATCTGTGCTCTAAGCTCCACGAGGCTTACATATACTATACATTTACTATACATATACTGCCTTGGGCTTACCTATAGCCCAGGGCAGTACGTACTGAGAGAGGCTGCCATGTGGCTTGCAGTCACTCTGAACAAGAGCAGACCCCACTCATGTATTTGTACAGAAGGAAGGTATATGTACATCTCTCAAGTAGTTGGAGCCAGTGGCCATTACAGAGTGAGAACAGGGAGGGAAAACTGCCACGGGTCATGGTGACATGCTACTGAGAAGTCTCAACCTTGCCAAGATAAGGGAGCTTTCAACCCAAGCACTGCCTCTAAACTGGGCTTCAAGTGAATCATTTTTCATGTCACTCACTTGTGGGTATTTGATCTTCCTCATCCATAGGAGATGGGGAAGATAATAGCTTTCTCCTCTCCCCCTCCTCTTTCCACCTTCTTCCACACTGCAACTTCTTAATATCCACATGGGAGGCTACACCACAACCTGCCCTCACTTTTGTGGTTGCTTTGCATGCTACTGCCTCCTCTCCACATCTCCCCATGACATTTTGTTCTACCTCCTGTCCCCACTTTTGATCCACCCTGTACGTTACTACTAAGTTTATCATTACTCCTATTTCCTCACTGCCCCTGTTCCCTTCCCTGCCTGTATCACATTTAAGACCCTCATGTTTACTTTCAAAAGTGTCTGTGCTCCTCTCTGCTTAATCTCTACTCCCAACTCCTTTATTCTTCCCACTTTATACTTGTCTTCTGACCTTTTTCAACAGATCCCGCTACAGTCAGAGCAAACACACTCCTTGTAGGCACCCAGCAACATTCTCCTCTTCCTCTATAGAAAAGAGGCTGAAAATTCCAATTACCACCTGTCCATGATCCCACTTTGGCTGAAAAACACCACTGATAACTAAGCAGCTCTTTCTGCAGTATTGTCTTCCCCTGTGTAAATCCTATTTCTTGTTGCAAGAAGCACCCAAAAGTGAAACATGAAATCCTGCTATTAAGTGTACAAGTTCTGCAACCAGTGCTCGTGAGGAGCGAAGGCCAATGTTCAGAGCAATTTGGGATAGCAGACCCTTCTGAATGAGCTCAATTTGCTTACTGCAGGGGAGAAAACAAGACAAAAAGCCAGCGCCTTCCAAAGGAATGCAGCTTTCAAACCTTTGCAGTACTTCCCTGAAACTGCACACAGATGTCGGTGTCTTTGCTGATCACAGTCTGCCCAGCAGCAGCTTAAAATCAACAAGATTCTGGTCAGGTTCAGAGCTGCTGCTGCTGTTGTGTTCCTAAGCAGGCAAGAGTGAAATTCAAGAGTTGTGTCAATTTGACGAGGTGGTTTAAGAAAACCGTGTGAAACAAAGCACAGTCTTTGTGCAGTGTGCCAGAACACCACCTCAGGATGTTAATTTGGACACTTATTCTGGGACATCACTGTCTGTAGCCCTTGTATTTTCCAGACTCCCAATTCTGACTTGTAGGTATCCTTTTCTAGCATGCAAATACCGAGTCAGATTTTCAGACTGTCACAGAACACGCTTTCATCACTTCCCAGTTCAGATTCTCTTCATCACCATTTGCTCTTACAAGGCTGAACCTGACTTTTGGCCTACTTGAATAATGTCTTTCAATTACTCTGCAAACTACTTGGGGTGTGGATCTGGTCTCTGTGCATTTGCAAGGTGGGATGTGTCTCTGTGGTACTAGAGAATTAATAGTGACTTTGGAGGATGTGTGCACAGGCAGGCCCACAGGGCTTAAGTGTGCTGTTTAATCTTTACGAAAGGTAAGGGCAGCTATTTCAAACTGTGAAGCTCTGAATAATTGCATCCCAACCTGACTGCATACCAAGCACCTTCTCCTTCCTTCATTTCACTTCTTAGCTCCCTTCTGTCACCCAGACTACTATAGCACCAGTTTTTACTAACTTGCTCGAAGAAAAGTTAAACTTTTAAAACTAAGCCACTCCTACAGTTACACAAGAACAAAGTGCTTCCTATTTTTATCTTGAAGCTGGAATTCTATTCATGCCCATGTTCAAGAATTTTTTATGAAATCCTAATGAAGCATGTGCTACTGATTGAGTAGCTGCAGGATCTTCTGGGTAACACATTCTTTAACTCTTTCTCATGAGTCTTCACCTCCTAATGTGCCCTCTGCCATCTCTACTCACATGCTGCTTTGGGACCATTAGTTTAGAGAAACTTTCACAAACAGCACAACACCCAAGCAATGATCTTCCTTCAGCCTTTTACAACACCAGATGACCTAAATCTACTTATAGCAGCATTCAAAAGCTCTGGAGTCTCCCGCCGCCACCATGAACAGGCATTCTCAGTTTGCATAAACTAGCTGCATGGACTCCTTGGAAAGACTTATCAGGTGAGGAAGAGCACAGCCGGAAGGCTGGTGTGCTGGACCTTCCCTACACCTGACCTCAGTTCTTCCCTCATCATTACTGAAAGAGGTGTCAGCCTTCAGGAAGTGGCAATAAATCAAACCTGAACAGCATAGCATGACAGTGGCTTTGGGGATATGGTCCAGACCCAGCATCACACTGTCTGGCACATATCCACTGTGTTACACAAAGACTAGGGACATCCCTGCTGCCCAGAGTGTGCAGTGCCCCACAAGGGGCCCCAGTAGAGACACCAATCTCTTTCGTGCCTTAATCTGGGCCTAATTTTGTCATGACATTGCAGGAATGGTGGGCTGCCTGCTTTAAAACAGCTGACAGTGAGAAACTCGGGGCATCTCTGATCCTGTAAAGCGCGACAAATCAGAGATTTACGCAATACTCTACTTCTGTCACTAGAGGGTAGTGCAAGCCCTCAGGTCCATTCCTCCGAAAGGGAATGCCTGTACACCTCCCTATAGGTCTTCGCGGATACTGTTTTTCCTGGCTCTGAGAAATGCGGCCCACCGGCACACACTGCCTGTGCTCAAGCCGTAAAGCGACTTGGAGAGAGGACTTTAGACCAGGGCTTCCTCTGCCTCCCAAAATGCCAAACACGAACCCTAAATAATCTTAGATGAACAATCCATGCTCTCTAACAGCTCCTTTCTCTTGTGTTCATTTGGCATTTTTGAGTCTGTACTTCATTCCACCAGAAATATTTCCAAGGACCTAATCAATTGCTGCTGTTGACCTTCCCAATACCTTCCCTTTGGTTTTGGACTCAGGAGAATGTCTTTCCATTTCACACCATGGCAGTCTCAAGGGAATTCAGTCTCTCTGCGCCTGCATTTCACATTCATCAGAGCACAGAATGGTCTGTGGCCAGACAAGTTGAGGAAAAATTTTCTCCCTGGAACTAGTTTATTTTCCTGCTGGCACAGGATGTATGGACACCTACCACAGCTCACTGAGAGAGAAAGACAACCAGGCTGAACAGTCCATAGATTTACTTCATTGTCATAAAACATCAAAAACCTTGGGAAGTTAGCTATGAACCCATAAATTGGGAGACATCTTTATCATTTATGTCTTCAACCAGATGAAGCCTTAGAAGGATGTAGTGAAAATATCAATCATGCATTCTATGATTAGCAAAGAAAGAAAAGTTGAGATCTAGTACTTCTCCATAGCTTCTATTTTCAAAACTTTCTCCCTTATTTCAGAAGGTGATAAAGGAGCAAAATAAAGATTTCCACCTTCTCCTCTACTCCTTGCCCTCTCACTTCAACATAAAAACATTTTCCTCTCTTCTCCCAGTTGTCACAGTAATCACATCCAGCTAAACCCAAATGAGGAAAGGAAGGGTTACACTGGAAATCTACCTGCACCCTGCTAGCCATGACAGTAGTGAATGTAAGCCAGGCTGGATGGGGCTTTGAGCAACTGACTATGCTGGAAGCTATCTCTGCCCATGGCAGGGGGGTTGGAACTAGACAATCTTCCCATCCAAACCATTCTAAGATACTGCTGCTGTTTACCAGGGCAGTGCACTTCCTGAACTGTACGCACAACCTGTTTTACATAAGGAAGCATTCACCTTTCTCTCCTTTTGTCCCATATCCGCTTGCTGAGAAGTATGGGGAAACATTTACATGAGAAGTACCAACTTTACAATAAGACTGCCATTAAATTGCCTTCAACTTAAATTGCCTGTATCATTTGATGCAACTTCTACTCTTCTTTGATCCCACACATTTTAATGTAGAGGAAACAACACCACCTATCAGCCAGACTAAGAATAAGGGACACAAAGACAGAATATGCTGGTACCTGAGATGCCTCCAGTGCTCCGAACACTGGCATGGCCAATGCTGAGCTGCTCATATTCCAGTTTCATGTTCCCAAGATCTTCTCCTGAATGTCCTTCACTGGCAAAAGAGTTGGCCTCAATACTTGAGCCTGGAGACCGTTTGGCCTTGCGACTGAAAAGCCCACTGGCAAACCGTTTTCCTTGCTTTGAATTGGCCTGTGCATCTTCTTTCTTCACATCACGAATAGACTCTCTGGATTTGGATTTATTTTTCAGGTCCATGTGGAGCCGGGACAACAGTTTCTGAGGGCTCCGATTCAGTTTGTTCAAATTCTCCAGAGGTGGATCAATTTCTGGGAACTCTTGCTCCAGTGTGACTAAGTCATTCAGAAACTGATTTAACCGTTTCTTTGACTCACTTGATTCCTCCTTTTCCATATTCCCCTGATTATCTTGTCTGTGTCGTGAAGCCCAGAGCATCATATCACCACGGGTTGCCCCTGCCACTAAACCATACTTGGGGTTAATGAACTTCCGAGCCACAGTGGAGGAACGAAGGCCTGGCTTCCCAATTCCAAGAAGGAATGGGTTAGCAATACCCAGTTCCTTGTAGAAATTAACTTCCTCTGAGATGGCATAAAGCTCACGAAACTCAATGTCAAACATCTCCACATGCTGTCCTGTCAAGACTAGCAGGATGTTTCTGTCAATGTGTGATGAACTCCACGTGAAGCTGAAAGTAGGAAACAGAACCAACATTATATTTCTGGGCGCATTCTTGACCCAGCCCGCCTAGCAATACCTAAGATACTACATAGGAACATGCAGCATCGTGCCATTTGCCCATATATCCTTGCCAAGATGGGTCAGGATAGATACATGAAGCTTATTACTGCTCTTCGTTAGGCATGCAGACTAGATCTGGAAGAAAAGGCCCTAAAACTCTGAAGGACAGTTTACCCTTTTTAAAAAGCAACACTGCATCAACAGGAGGAGCCTCCAGAATGGAAACCTCACTGAAGAGAACTGAGCACAGTGGCTGGTGGGGAGTCCTTGCAGACCATCACCTGATGGTAGTGAAGGAACTATCACCACCTGATGGTAGTAAGGAACTATCTCTAGTGCACTGAAATGGTCCACTAGCTTGGCCATGTTCTATTCTCTAAGGAGCGGCTTGTGCTCTGTGCCACCTTCTCTGTTGTCCCACTCGTTTCTACACACACCACACAGATTACAGAGGCTGGAATAAGAAAGGGAATGATACAGAAAGAAGACTCTCAAGCAAAGTCACAGGCCATTCTTTACACAAAAAATGTAGCTTTGCCTCATGTAAAAGTGACCACCCACCTGTATGATCCAGTGGCTACCTTTTCACCATCCACCATCAGAAATCGGGATGCGAGTGTGCCTCTGATCTTCCCTGCTGGCATGTAGAACCCAACTCCTGTCACAGAACGTATACGGATATTCTAACAGGAGATGAAAAGACCAAATGTCACAATAAATAGGGCAGAGAATGATATAATTGGCAGCTCCAAGTCTTAACATGACACTCACATTATCTCACTACTTCTGGGACTACAGCTCATTTAGTATCATCCACCAGAAATCAGAAGGGTTGCAGAAAGAAAAGTATAGTGCCGTAAGACCTGTTGTCATCCCCTGCCAAAGCAAGTCACTCCCCTCCATCAGTTTATAGCCATGTCCAATGGGTCAGCATCTTTGTAACCCTGCCTGCTGTTTTCAGCTATTCACCTTAGCCCACTGGCAAAACAATGCTTTCAAAATCAAGTAATCCTGCATCTCCAGTCCTATGCTGTAGCTCAGAAGACCCAGCCCAGTTGAGGGGAATGACTCAGAGGAAGCTCTGAGTCATGTTGGCACTCTCTGAATCCTGATCCCTACTCCACAGGACCCATGAGTCCAGGTTACATTAGCAGGACTACAAAACCAAGGAAGTTTGCAACATCTGTGCAAAGGTGTAAAGGACAGGGCTTCTTGGAGTGTTCTGTATGAGACGGGTGTAGATTAAGTTCTTTTTGTGCTTGTGTTGTGATTCCCGTCAACACATGGCTTGACAAAGCTGGGCAAATCAGAAGACTGGACAACTTAATTATTACAGAAGAGAGGAGAAACCAGTTCCATTGCTCAAAAGATAAATGTTTCCTGTTTGATATAACAAAAGGAGAGCCCTGACCTTTACAACTTTGCCATAAGAAGCCCAAATAGGGTGTCCACCCAGATTCTTCACTATTCAACAGAGAGCGAAAAAACACAGAACATTTTCAGAACAAAAGGAGTGGGGTACATCTACTGATGTCCTGAATAGATCAGCAAAAATCTTTGAAGAGGAGGAAGGAAAGACTTTTCATTAAGTGCACAGAAGCAGTTAGAAAAATACCTCTCCCCAACCCTCCTGTCTCACACTCTCTGGCCGGCAGACTTACAAGTAATAAAACAAAGGAGTACCAGGCACAGAGAAAAAGCACATTTAAGGTCACACAACTTCAATCAACGCACGTGTGCCTGCACTTACTATAAGGATAGATTTGCACATACTGGGCCAAGCGTTATTTTGCTCAGGGATCCTTGCTACATGTGGCTAAACTGCCAAAATGTCCAACATGAAACAACACTCCTTCCCCCCAAAAGCATTGTCAGTGTAAGTTTAAAGCAAATTATCTTGTCACTCTGACACACAAATTTAGACCATTTTTTTTCATTTGACCATCTGTTTCTGTAAGAATTCTTTTAACAATGAAAAGCTAAGAGGTATTGTGATCTGGAGTAATAAATCCAGGGTTGGGAGTCAGATAGTCCCAACTGTAATCACAATTCTGACACTATTCACTGTGATGGCTCCAGGAAAGTCAATTCACCTTTGCCTCATTCTTCCTCCATCTGTAGCAGGAGAATCATGAGGATTCGACTAACGCTAGCATCCCCTTGGATCCCACAAAGAGGTAAGTCCTATGATTATAAACCTCACTGACAGCTTAAATATCGATAGGCTGTAGAAATCAGTGTGCAGGAACGAGTGATTATAAGAATGCAGATCTCTTTCAAATAGCATTTTTCTGACTATAACTCTTACCTTTCGAATCTGCTCCTCTTCGCCCCATTAAAATGCAGCATAGCAATACAAATTCTGACTAACAGTAACTGATGATACTACTATTTTGCAGTCATCTATTGCTCGATCTGTCTGGAGTCATGTGTGGGCATTAGCTAATTAACGCTCACAACACTGCTGAAAGTATTATTACCCTGTTTTAAAGATGAGGAGCCTGAGAGAAAAAAAGATGAAGTGATTTGCCCAAGGCCTAGCAGTGAGTCATGTGTGTGGGATGCTGAATACAGGTTGGCTACAGCACCGGAGAAAGGGTGCCCCTTCCAGTATTTAGAATAACATCTGTAGCTGGCTCCTGACCACCTGAAATAATTACTTTCCTTGCTGAGTAAAGCTGAATGCTGGATTGGCCAAATCATGGAATATTGATTGCAAGTGACAAGAAGGACTCTGTTTCTCAAATCAGTCAACACACGAGTCCTGTATGTTTGTGAATCAAGAAATACCAGCCTGTGTGAGCAGAAAGTTTCTGAGCAGTAACAAGTATGGATTTTATTGTGTTTGTATGTTACATCATCTTCTTTCAGTGGGAATAAAGCACACCTGAATTCCTGCAGTAACTGAACTACATATAATACTTAGAAAAACACAGGAGGGGATAGAATCAAACAGCTGAACACATAAACCTCCTTGAACAAAGCAGGCACAGGAGTGCATAAATACATCTTGAAATGCAGAAAACAAGCACGAAGTCATATAAACATCGAGTCACTTAGGTTATTTGTGTAATGTTTTCTGCCTTGAAGAAACACGGAGCATTTGTAGGTTGATACATCAAGCTGTACAGAGGAGGAACAAGCCTAGGTTCATGTGCTACGGACTACACAACAACAAAAGAGGAAAGACAAACATAAATGAGGTGATACTGCAGCCATTTTGGGGAGTGTGTGGGGGATATTACTGTTACAGTAGTAATAAATATTTTGGGTGGATGACCAGAGAGTTCACTAGATAGAAGTGACCCCTATGGATCTGATATTCTTGCAGAAGCCTGCTTGAGATTTGTCATATCCTGCCTTAGGGAAGCTGCAGCCTGCATTAAACATCCACATTTGCTTTACACAGGCTTGCACCATTCCTCATCACAAGCAGTGACTAACGTCTCCCTGGCAGCAACTTAATATGAACTAGTAACAGTCAAGCCTGACAGAGCATCCTAATACAAACAGTGAAGGAATCAGTCTTTCTTGCTTTATTGTGACACACTTCTAAAACTCACCCTGAATCCACGGAAAGTTAAATTAGACCCAGTTTAGAAAGGTTGTGGTGTGACTGACACTTTGTTATCACTGGATAGACCTGGCCCTTAGTGCTTACAGCTGGGGTGAGTTGGGAGGCTACTCAAGGCAGACCCTAAAAGGAAGCATTTTAAGTACTTCCCAAAGGGAATTCTGTGTCTACTCCTCCTTTTAGAACAACTGCTGGTATGGTTTTTGTTTCAAGTCTGGATGGATGGCATGAGCGACCTCTAAACTAACAGACGTAAAACAGACAAAAGCAGTAGCCAATAGATGACAGTGACTCATCAGACCCCGACATTGACTGTGGTTTTCCACAGTTTTTCCACAATTCCACATTGAATGTGGAGATCCCCTTCCTACAGTCCCTGGAAAAATCAGATCCCTTCAGTCAGTAGAATTTGTTGGGATAGCTCTTATCCTTCATTTTCTTGTACTACTGCTTCACACTATGTGTTTGCGGTGAACAGTTCTAGAAAAAGGCATGCTTGTTGACAAAATAGTGAAAACCTGCAGGTATTTGAATCATAGAATGGTTACGGTTGGAAAGGACCTTAGCATCATCTAGTTCCAACCCCCCTGCCACGGGCAGGGACACCTTACACTAGACCATGTCGCCCAAGGCTCTGTCCAACCTGGCCTTGAACACTGCCAGAAATGGAGCATTTACCACTTCTCTGGGTAATCATTCCAGTGCCTCACCACCCTCACGGTAAAGAACTTCTTCCTTATATCTAACCTGAACTTTCCCTGTTTAAGTTTAAACCCACCACATCTTCTCTTATCACTACAGTCCCTGATGAAGAGTCCCTCTCCAGCATCCCTGTAGGCCCTCTTCAGATATTGGAAGGCGAATGCGGAGGTCTACACGCAGCCTTCTCTTCTCCAGGCTATCCTTCTCAGCCTATCTTCATACGGGAGGTGCTCCAGTCCCCGGGTCATCCCTGTGGCCCTAATATATATAAATAGTGATAAGAAATTCCAAAAAATTTATTAGGCAGAAGCTTTTCAGAGTTCCTGAAGTGAGGGTAGGAATTCCTTACATGTTGGGAGAAAGAATGCAAAAATTATCGTGAAGGTGAACTTCCTGCAGGTAACTCATTGCCTGGGCTTGCTTGGAGCTCTAAGTGAACTCCCTGTCTTTGAGCAGGAGTGTCTGTTACTGCAGCCTTGATTAACAGAAGCATGGAGAGAAAGAGAACTCATCTGAAAGATGGTGAGAACAGCCACCCTCAGATCAACTAAAAGAGAATTTCTGTGGGACTATGAATTTTGTATTTGAGTACTCCAATCCATCGTGATCTCCAAAGAACAGCCTTGTAGTGACTGACACTTTGTTATCAGTGGATAGACCTGGGTCTAACGAACATAACAAAGGTTTGGCAAACCATGTCCTGTAGGCTCAGGAAGCGACATGACTTATACACACAGGACATGCTCTAACTAGCAGCCCAGCATGAATGGGCCAGTGGTTGAATTTCAATGTTTGTTTAGTGATCTCTGGCCTTCAGACAAACATTGAGGTTTTCACATTTCATGCTTGGAGTCAGCAAAGAACTTTTTGTCTTTTGTTTTGTGAGGTACTGTCTTCCTACAGCAGTTTCCCTCCTGGGATACTGTCAGCAGATCATGATACTTTCCCATCACAAAATGGTACACTAGCCAGGAATTTTGTGAAAATGCCCAGCACTGTACATAAACAAAGGGACAAAATCCAGCGTTAACAGTAAATCTCCCTATATTAGGACCATTGGCACTGGAATGGGTTGCCCAGGGAAGCTGTGAATGCTCCATCACTGGCAATGTTCAAGGCCAGGCTGGACAGAGCCTTGGGTGATACGGTTTAGTGGGAGGTGTCCCCATGGCAGGGGGGTTGGAACTGGATGTGATCTTAAGGTCCTTTCCAACCCTAACTGTTCTATGATTCTATTCACTCTGCGCTGGATAAACACAGCAATGGAAACAAAAGGGCAGGAATCAGTGAATGATCTCAGCATCTGGTGGTGACAGAAGACAGAATAAGCATCCTCGTCCTGCAGCAATGACAGCCCATGGTAGCATGTCATCTCTCTTCCTCTTTCCCTAGGATCCGTTTCCCTGCCTCTAAACTTTAAAGTAACATCCCATATTGCTGTAACTTTCTGAGGAAAAAGCCTGTATTGTCCAAGTATTACAAAGGAATGGTGGGAAGGGCAGGAAGGATGTCCTAAGCGTAAAAAGGACATGGAACTGTTGGAACAAGTCCAGAGGAGGGCCACGAGGATGATCAAGGGACTGGAGCACCTCCCGT
>JANRGW010022331.1:35769-65949 GCA_024733675.1 Psilopsiagon aymara
AGGGGCGCAGTCGGCGGCCGCGCCGCTCTGCGCCGGCCCCGCGCGGTCCGCGCTGTCCCCTCTGCCCTACCCATGTCCCGGAGCCGGCCCCGAGGGGCGGCGGTCCCACGGCACGGCCCACACCCGGGTCCTTGACCACAGCGCGTGGAGGAGAAGCCGGCCTGGGCGCAGGGTGCAAGTGCAAAAGGCTATTTAAGAGGTTTCCCCCCTTTCTCAGACGTGGCAGCCAGCCGAGGGGTGCTCATGGGGGAAAGGAGGAGGGCGGCGAGTCGGACCGGGATGGGGCGACCACGGTGGCTGCAAGCTACGGCCGGTCGGCTGCAGTGGGCTGTTAGCCAGCCCTCTCCAAAGCCACTCACGGAGCAGCAGCAGCGGCTCCAAAAAGGCAGAGGTGGGCATCCTGCTTACAGATGGGGAGATGGCAGAGCGGTTTGCCCGAGGCCGCTCAGCAGGCAGGTGTCAGCCGGGAACAAACCAGCTATGGTCCTAGCTCTGCCTGTGAATAAATACCCCCCACTCGATGCACGCGTCCCAGCTGAGAGACATGGGGCTGTAAGGTTAAATTACGATTTCTGCGTGGTATGTGACAGTTGCCAGGGGCCCTCATCTGGATCCGGGATCCGCACCGGTTTGCAGTGCTCGCACAAAGGATGAAAAGCAGGCTTCGCCCTTGCAGCCCAGGAACAAAGCTGGCAGGGATAAGCAAGGAAATGGGGATAAAGGCAAGGCAGCGGTGAAATACAAGGCATTTGCAGCGCTTTACATATGTGATTAGCCCTAAGTGCTCACATGCACGAAAAGAATTGTAGGGACAGAGCTGCTGGAGGTGTTCTTTGCCTCCTCTTTATAAGCAATCACCTGCTCTCAGTGTGAGTTAGCTTAGAAATCCAAGGATGAGGTGGGGCATCCCGCGCTGTTCCTCTCCTTTAGGCAAAAGGGAGAATTTAAGTATTCCAGCCTGTCAGCAGCAGCTTTTCCTAGCATGAAATTAACTTAGAATTTGAAGTTGTACTTGGCAGAGGTCAACTCACCTTGAAAAATTAATTTCAATATAGGTTCTTTCAGCCCGATTTCTCATGCAGATGAGGCTTACGTGGTCGTGGTGTCTGCATCTGTCTGCCTGTCTGTCCATCGCTAATAGCTGTTGAGCCCACTGGCCAATTTTGAACAAGTTTGGCAGAAGCATAATGACATCCCTACAGGTTTGGTGAATGCAAACAATCTGAATAGCAAAAACGGGACCCTATCACAGTCCCTGACAGGGAAAGTTACAACGTGGGTTCTCGCCTTGTTAGATTGCAGATACCCCGTAAAAGTGAGAACACTAATAACTGCCCGGTGTGTCTGAAAAGCTTCAAATTAAGTTTATGCCATCTTAGACACCATAGTCTGTCAACCACAGTATACAAATACACAGGAGATGCAGATTTGTTAGTTCCAGTGCTCACTAAACTACTTGTTAGGTCATTGGGTTTTTTTTTTTTGTACCAGAGGCTGCTATCAGCTCTGCTATTTCATGTGTGGCTAAATAAAAATCTCTTTAATCCTAGATGCTCTATTCATTTGTAGCTGCATATTGTAATCATCTGTGTTCAGCAAAGGCTCCCACATGAAAGCAACAGTAAGTTCACAAATATATGTTTAATTTCGTATTTAAAAGCAAGTGAACATTTCCCACATCCAAGCAAAAGCATTTTTCAGTTTGTTGTGATGAAATGTTTGGCCCCCAACTCTCACTCTAAAAGACAAAGTGATGTCTCTATGTTGATAACGATAAATAGGGGCAAGGAGCTGTGCAAGAGCTGAGGGAGACCCTTTCCCAATGCCCACATGTTTCCTGTCTTCCCTCCCCATTCACACAGCAATCTATTCCAGCCAAGCACATTTCCTATATGGAGTTTTTATAAGGCCTGATGGTTCGCTCTCTTTTGATACACCCCGACCACCCAGCTGACAGCCTTACCTCAAAGTCTGGTAAAAAAGAGTTGTGCAAAACCGCTGTTCTCTCTGTCACAGGGGTAACCCAGCCCTTTGGGCCTGAAGAAGAAAAGTGGCAGGCAGGGTGGGGGGAAATACTGTGGCTGGAATTGAGGAGTGAATTCCAGTTTCCACTCTAGAAGAGGGACATTATTGTTGTAGCTCAGGTCTTCCTATGTGCCCTTAGCACCCGCTCGAGAGAAAGAAGAAAGGGAAAACCTGCTTTTGAACTGGGCTGAGGCAGCTGCAGATCCACGCAGAACTATGTTAGCAATCCTTTGACTTATTTTGTTCCTAAGGATCACTCGCTGGAGCAGCTGCATGTGTGTAGGTGGGGTTGGGTCTCTTTGCTTTTCACCTTCGCTTGGGTATCAAGCAAAGTTCTGGTTAAGGTCTTGCTTACTTTTCTGGTCTGGTTCCAAAATGTTTTCCAAAGGATGTAAACTAACCTATGAGGAACTATTACCTCTTATTGTAACCCTCCCCCACCCCATTACAGTGTTTTAAATCTTCTGCCTTCAAACACCTCCCACGTATATTCTGGTTATTTGGGCCTAATTGCTTCGCTTTCCTTTGCGAGGCAGTACAGGTTGTGCATTAGGTAAAGACATGACACCTTATATTTAGCATTAATTGTAACTGCACCTGTCCTGAGCATATATCTCTCTTGCCAGTCCTTCCTGTGTAATTTCAGTCCCTAAATAGCCCACCTCATGATATATTCTTTGATAAATTTCCCAGCAGAGTTTCCCTTGTGATATAAACTGCTACGAGCTCTTGTATAAATCTTTGGGTTTAACTCTTTGGGAATAAAATTCTGATGCCTTCCTCCTCATCTATACCTTATTTCTTCCCAGAACAGTCAGCATCTGCATGCAAACCAGGAGTAAACCCAGGGGCAGATATTAAAAAGAAAGTATAATTGTGTGGTTGACAGCTTTGTAGCAGAAGCCTTTTTTTGAGGGGTGGTACCCCCAAAACGAAGCATGGTTTACCAAAATGTTTCCGATCAACCATACTACCTTTTGGGCTTTGGTTTTGTTGTTTAGGGTTTTTTTCCTTCACAAAAAGCAGTAACTGGTTCAAAATGAGTTTTACAAGGAAAACAGGATGGCTAACATGATGGAGGATGCAGGAGAGTAGTTTTCCATTTCGCTGTGTCCCAGCTGCAGATTAGCCTGAGGTGATGGAGCTTTGCTGTCTTGAAGTGGGAGAATAAATAAATAGGTGCCTGTGCCATGGTTGTTATTAAACAGTACACTCCTTCCCTGGGCTGGCTGGCACCATCGCAAGACTCGCAAAGGCTTGGTGGAGATTGCATCTTCTCCACTATCTTCTCTGCAGCCAGGATCCAGGAGTTTGTGGGAAGACTCTTACGTGCGCAGCAACCCACGCTCCGCTTGTCCGGAGTCTGAAATTTCATTTGCAAGGGCTGCCAACGCAGCACAGGAATGGGTGCATTAGTCACGTCCAAGTACTGGCAGAGCTAAAAAGCCTGAAACAAGTGATTTCAGGGTGGAGAGGAAGAAGTGTTTGCCTTCTCCATTCTCCCTGCGGCAACCCAGAGAGCTGCAGGCGATGGAAGGCAGGTGTGTCACTCCTGCAGCAGCAGTGACAGACTGCAATCCAGAGGATGAAGAAATGGTTTCAGAGGCTTCTTTTCTGTCTATTACACTGCCGCAGGGAGAAAGCCTAGCTGATGAATTGGAGAATTCCCGCAACTGAGTCAAGTGCTTCTGGCCTCCCACTCAGCTTTTCAGCTGTTGTTTCCATGCAAGAGTAAATAGGTAAGAGAGGCCTCTGAAGAGAGCAGAAAAGAACAACTGTGTTTGCAGGATTATTTCTTGCAGCAAGGTATTTGCTGACTGAGCATGGACAGAAAGGCCTTTAGCCATTTTCCCTGGCTGCTCCCATTCAAAGGGCAACAGTTTGAGACAGTTTCTTGTAAGACACAGTGCTGACCCAGGTCTCTTGCTTAATCTTTTGGCTCCTGGGTAGGCAAGGACTCAGAACTGGTTGTAATTCAGAATTCAGCTGAGCTACCCTGTGGGGCTTTGGGTAAGTCATCTGCTGTGCCTTAGTTCCCCCCCTGTAAAATGAGGAAAATACTACTCTACTTCACAGGACTGCTACAAGGAAGAGCTTAAAAACTAAAAACCCAAGCCAACGTCACCTCTGTTTACTTGGGTTTCTCCTGCAAGGAGGGGAGGAAAAAGAGGACAGCTGTAGAGTCCCTTTGCACATGAGCCAAACCCTGAGTGGAAGTTCTTGCTAGAGAAAACAGTGAGGAATCAGCAATGCAGTCTCTGAATAGGGCGCTTAATTGCAGCGATAATTATGTAGCTCTCAAATCACAGTGTGCTTTATAGGCAAAGGAACAGCAGGAATGTGGGCTCTGGTACGTTAAGGTAGCAACAAGTCTACAGCACCATGTATGCTTGCCTGTGTACTGGCTACCTGTCAGTGTGCATTGCTTTCAACTCTTTGGAGAAGAAAACGCTCAGGTGAGTGTTGACGGGAAGAAGAATGGAGCACAGAGGGAAGGCTGGGTGGGTGTCCCAGGCAGAGGATGTAGGGATGAGGAGCAGAGTGGCAGGAAGCAATTAGTGGGACAGTCTTGATACGGTGGAGTAGGTCACCAGCCAGTGTAGCAAGATGAGGTGGGAGACAGAGTTATGTGCTGACGACAAGGACAAGATGTCCTATGCTGCATGGTGGCTAAGAGGGAGTCACTGGAGGGGACGCAAGAGAGACATGATGTGTCTGAGAGTGAACAAATTCATTTGAGAAGTTGCATAATCAGTGGGGGAATAGACAGAAGTGGTAAGCAGAGATGAGGCCCTTGTATCCACAAAGTTTTTGCCATCCCGGAAGATGGCTAAAAAAAGCCATGGCAAAATAGGAAGCCTTGTGTCTTTATAAAGAGAGGGGAAATAATAGAACTGTGAAGCTTGAACATGGAGGCAGAATTTGGAAGTTGGCCTTAAAACTACAAAAAACAGTCAGGAAGCAGTTTGGCTCCCACAATAAATGCAAACTGTATGAAGGGAACAGCATAGGAAAGAAAAAGGGAATCCTCCGAGCAGAGATGCAGAATGCTGAAGTGTAGGCTTAGACCTGGAGATGGAACAAGTTGATTTGTGATTCATTAACATAAAGATACAGCTGGATTCTAAGATATGACAGAAGTGTGTTTGTATGGTTTGGAAGATGCCCTTTACTGATCGGCGTACATTGGCTACTGATGTGTATCTAGCTTAAAAACACTCAGAGGCAATGCAAAGAAGTCAGCTGCTCACGACCTTATTGGAAGCATGGCTAGCTCCAGACCTCTCACTCACCAGTGTTTCTGTCCAGCAGTGCCAGTGTGAGTGGGTGCCAGCAGCTCCTGTGAGTCAGAGAAACTAAATGAAAGGAGCTGGCCAGCCCTCCCTCCCAAAAGGCTATTTCCAGAGAGACGTGTTGTAGGTGGGAAAGCAAAACGGTACAGGAAGTTACGCTTGACATCTGCTGTTCAATTTTGTTTTGCTTTTATAAATCCAGAACTAAGGCCATAAAAAAAAAGTTCCAGACAACATCCCCTGCTTCTGTTCTGGCTAGATCACACCAGTGATCTGGGTAGATCACACTTTGGCTTGACCGAGACACTGCAGAACAGCATTTATAGCAGGCTATAATGTTGCTCCAAGTAGGGGTGCCCTCCAGCCACCCCACGTCCACACAAGGAGAAACCAGTATAGTGCCTACATTTGATACAGGAGATATTCCCACCTTGGACTTCAGCAGGGAAGAGCTTCTAAGCAAGCGAATCTGAGGCATGGTCCTGAGACAGTGTTGTAAAGGCAGTGACCCAGGCTGTCCCTCCCTGGGTCTATGGACACTTGAATTCAGGCTGTATACTGTATAATGGATGTTCAGATCAGCATTGGCAGAAAGATCTGGGTTTGAATTCTTTCAAAAGCAAAACCCAAGTGCACAATACATTATGTTCCCCCACTGCTTGTTTTTAGATCCATTTCCTTTGCAACTCTATTAATCAAGATTTTGCAGCTCATTTTAAAGTAAGTGGCATTTCTCTAAGAGAAGTGTGTTTATAGCTTTCAGTCTGAGAAGTTTAAAAATAATCAAATGGATCCTGAGCTAACCCAGATTCATAAATCATTCTTACGTGTTAATATCTGAACACTTGGATCACCATATTCAAGAGATTCCTTTCTCCAGAGGGGTATTTTTCAGACAGATTGTCCCCACACCTCTCTATTTTCAGGCTGTAGCAGGTTACTGTGCTGCACCCTCATGCAAAACGTATTGGAAGAAAGGAGGGGGAGGAGGAGCTCCAACGTAAATAAGCCACAGCTCTGAGTTTATCCACATTCCTTTTCCCCCTCTTCTCCTGACAATGGAGAATCCATAGACCTCTCCTTCTGTTTAGCCTATCCTCTTCACATGCTCTTTTCTATTTGCCCTGCGTCCTTTTGTGGGATCTTTAAAAAGATCTTCCCTTGAGAGTGTCCATGAGCAATTTCCCTTTTGCTCTTCCAGCAAGCCTGCCTCAGTAACATGTTTCTGCTTGTCAGACCCCCACACCTTCTTCCCCACCCTCCTGCAGTTAATTTTCTTCTGTTGGAGAAGCAGCTGTATCCCCTGGGGAAGAGTGCAGCCTGTGGCAGATCCTCATCCCTACCAGATTATCTCTGCTCTTACAAGCAGGATGAGAGAGTCCAGTCTTCATGGCTCGACTTCCACTTTGTTGAGGCTGCCAATTAGTAGAGGAAGTGATGATTGGATTTTTTTTTCTCATGCTGACAGCTGACCTAAGCCACAGTAAGGCAGGAAATGCAATTAGACAGCGGATGATCCTGGGAAGGACTGCAACTAATGGCTTAGCATTTTGTGTTTCTCACAAACATTTCATTTATCCTTCCTGCAAGTTGCATATAGAAAGTAGTGGGGTAATTTCATACTTTCATGCAAGGTAATTGCCTTGTGATCCTCTTTCAGCACTGCAGAGCAATATGAATGGCAAATTACAGCTCAAAAATGCTAATGCTTGGGGTAACACTGTGACAGGCAATGGGAGGGATTTAGTGGAGGCCTTGGTCAGAGGTTGTGTGGTAGCTTTCCAGCTAGGCTTCATCTGAAGGGCATTAGCTGCAGCAAGGCTCATTCAAGCTTGGGCCAAATCATCCATGGCAAGGCAACATCACAGCATCTGTTCATCACCTCCAGGAACCTCTGTCTGTCACTCAGTATTGCCTCTCATTCTGTACTCATGATGCAGGAGAACAAGAAGCACCATACCTGGGTCCCAGCATGGGAGACTGGGAAGGCCTGACATTTAGGGTAAGAAGCAGTCAGGACATTTCTTTTGCTGCTCTGGGTGTCCAGAACATGCAGCTATATACTGCTGTGGGGCTGCACAGCAATGCTGGGGAATAATTCAGTTGACTGGGAGAAGGTGAGTTCGGATCGGGCGGCTTGTCTGCAGCACTAGGTAACCTACTTTTATGAACACTGCCTGGGCAAATTAGTTAAATCAGGGCGATTCCCTTCCTTCATCTACTCAGTGGCATGCCATTCCCTTTCCTTCTGAGCTCATCTGCATTTGGAAGGTAAACACAAGGTACGCCCATGGTGACCTTTAGAACTGGAAGCCTTTACAGTTTGCATAACACTGCAGATATATATGCCATGATAATAAATAAGCTAGAGTAATTATGGAATAAATCCTTGCCCCAGAGAGGTACCCAGATGCGAATGGTGGAGCGTGCTGCCAAACAAAGTACAGATCAGCCAGAGAGGAGCATGCTGCAAACACCCAAGGTTTTTGCAAGAGGAGGGAAGAATGCCTAGCCAACATGAGCAGGCTCCAGGGGCAAGCTGAAAGAAGTCAGAAGGCCAAAGGGGGTGACAAAGAAAGTGAAGGAGTCATTTAATGACCTCCTGTAAGGTCGAGGGCCCAAATACAAGGGTGTAAGAGATGATGAGAAATGCTATGCTGGCATAAAGACAGTCATGGAAAAGGGAGAGAAGCTTTGAGTTTGACATCCACGGCTCTGCCGTTGTCCTACTCTGCTACCTTTGACAAACCACTTCACCTTCATCTGACTTCCTTCCTCATCTTTGTGCATCTTGGCATTCTGGCTTGCAAATTCTTTGTAGTAAGACTGTAATTTCTACAGGCATATGAAGTGCCCACAGCAACCAGGCTTTGAACTCAGCTGGTGCATCTCTGTCATGAAGGACAGCAAAATCCAACAGAAGATGAAAAGCTGTTGTATAGACTGGATCACAGGCAAGGCTTCACTGTTAACAGAGATCGACAGCCTGTACTGTGGGGATGAAGTAGAACAGGATGCTGAAGAGCAGAGGGCAACACCAGCCACTGAGAGAACAGCTTGCTCATGGCAGCAGGAGAAGAGAAAGACATCTTAAAATCACAATATGTGGGTGGAGGTGGGGAAGAGACAGGCAATGGTTTGGTAGAAAAGGCAGGTGCTATTTTAGTCAGCTGGGTTAATTTCAGCTCTGATGTAACTCCATTTACATCAATTTTAGTCAGTTGAATTACACAAAGAATTAATTTAGGTCAGTGAGTTGAGGTGAGAGTGAGTCAGCCCAAAATAAGTTTTGGGGAGCAAGGAAAAGATGTGAAACAAGGACCAGGTGAAGAACTGGAGCCATCTCTCCTGATCTTGGAGAGATGTTGAAGGGAGAGTGAGGATAAGAGAGGGTGAATAAGAGGAAGCAAAGGTGAGCAGTCCATAGGACCCTGAAGGGATGTTTGACAATGATTTTCATTCTAACCCAGGACAATTTTCAAAGAAAGGTAATTGGCTCCCTGAATTCTGCAGTGTAGTGGTTATTTACCCCTTACTCCTTCTCATAGTCCACCTCCCCTTGCCTCTCCTCTGGGCAGCTCACACACCAACATACCATACTCACTAAGAGATCTTAAAATTAAGCTTTGATTTTATTTTTTTTTGTGTGTTTGACCACAAAACATTCCAGGTTTAACCTGAAATGCACTTTGGATCAGGGTTTCACAGGGCAACAGCTGCATTTAGCAGGGAAAAGTTGGTCTGATTCACTCCTGGTACAGCTTCACTGGAGTCGATGGAAATGAATTTGTTCCATTAGTTCTCCAGAGACAGCATGAAAGCCAAATGAAACCAGACAGGCCATTTTCAGGCTGACAAATGCATCCACACCTTAACTCTTACCAGCCTGCCCAGGGAACACATGGAAAAAGTGTCTGGAATACTTGACACCATCTTTAAGCTTTGCAAAGAAGTGCCTCTCAACAACATACAGGAAAAAAACAGAACGATGCCATTACACTTAATGAAATGAAAACAAAAGATAATTAAGCACGACTCCTGCTTCCTTCCCATTCCACTCTTTTCTTCTTTCCCTGCATATGCTTTCCATCAATTGTTTTGATGCCTCTTTTAAACTGGTGTTTACTTTCTCGTAATTCCATGTACTGAGATAATGTAACATCATGAATCCCTGAGGCTTCAGGTTATGCCTGTCCTCATTTCCCCTAGCTTTTATTTTCCCATTCAGTTTTTATGGTTTTGTTCTTAGAAATTGTGATCTTCAATTCTATTTTATGTTCATTCCCTTCCTCTATAGCTTGGCCCTGTTTTCCTGCCTCTGTTCTCATGTCCCTTGTTCAGTGCGTTAGTTGAGAGAAGAAGAAAGACAGTAGGCTATAAGGTTAAAGATTTACTTTAACCATCTCTTTGACACCTTTCCCAAACTCAGTTCCCCCAGTTTCCCACCTTCCATAAATACTTGGTACTGCACAAGAAACAAACACCCACAAAGCACTCTCATTTCATATTCAGTCACCATAATAAATACAAACTCTCTTCTGTAACATTCAATCATTATATTTAGTCTTAATATCATGCTTTTCATCTGCAAACACCCACACAAGCATTGGTTAATTTGTCCTTACAACAGCCCAGCAAGGTAGGTAATTACACGTTATTATCTCAATTTTACACATAAGGAAACTCCAGGAGAAATTATGAAACTCCTAACAAGCACAAAGCTAACGCAGGTACTAACTGTGTCTTCTACAAATGCCCACATACACATAGTAGTGAACATGCGTGTTAATCCACACTGAAAACAAGAGACTAGCAAAATCATTGTAGAACAGGAGAGAGGTGGTGCTCAGTACGTTGCATTCACCAAGAAGGAAACTTCCCAGAGCATGAGCGTGCCCTGGACAGAGGAGAGGGGAGCAGGAAGCAAACAGCAAGTTCTCTGCAGCATGCTGTGTTTTCTGGACAGCATTTCATGACCTCTGTTTCCTGTGATTAGCAAATGCACAAGGTGAACTCCTTGCCCCCATATACTTCTTCTGAAGCACCACTGAGGTTTGACTTCATGTTTGCAGTTTCACCACTGATGGCTGCCTTTGTTTTATCAACATTTTGCTGACAAGAAGGTGGGAAAACCCAGCCATGCACAACCCCCAAGTGAGCTCCTGCCCTATTTGAATGCTAGTTATGCCTTAGTGTTCTATCTATCTGACTCATTCTACTGCCTATCAAGATGTCAGGATAGGAAGCTAATAGACCTTCTGGACCACAGGCAGCCAGATACACAAAGCTGTGGAAATACGGAAGAAATATTAGTGGGAAAGCCAGAGAATGAAAATGAACACATCAGTAATTAACTCTAATCCAGGATATCCGCAGCCTGTACCTGAGTATCCTGTGTGCAGCAACTCCCCTCCACCGCAGGGACAGGATGCTCTGTTCCCACCCCATGTGGTACTTCCCCACAGCAGCCCTTGCGCAGCAAAAGCTCCAGGGACACTGCAGAGTCTGTTTTGGAGGGTCAGATCCTTAAGTGTAGTTAGACATTTGAGACTGGCTGAACATGAGCAGCTTGTGCCCAGGCAGCCAAAAAGGCCAATGACATCCTGGCCTGTATCAGCAATAATGAGGCCAGCAGGGCCAGGGCAGTGGTCATCTCATCGCCCTGTACTGGGCACTGGTGAGGCTGCATCATGAATACTGTGTTGAGTTCTGGGCCCCTCACTGCAAGAGAGACCTTGAGGTGTTGGAGCGGGTCCAGAGAAGGGCAGTGAAGCTGGTTGATGCTAAGAAGACAGGCTGTTCACGCTGGAGAAGAGAAGGCTTCAGAGAGATCTTGTAACAGCCTTCAAATACCTAATGGGGACCTACAAGAAACCAGGAGAGGGACTTTTTACAAGGGCCTATAGTGACAGGACAAGGGCAAATGGCTTTAAACTGGAAGAGGGGAGACTTAGATCAGACATCAGGAAGAAGTTCTTTACTGTGAGGGTGGTGAGGTGCTGGCACAGGATACCCATAGCAGCTGTGGCTGCCCCATCCCTGGCAGTGTTCAAGGCCAGGTTGGACGGGGCTTGGAGCAACCTGGTCTGGTGGAAGGTGTCCCTGCCTGTGGCAGGAGGATGGAACTGGATGAGCTTTAAGGGCTATTCCAACCCAAACCAGTCTGTGCACTCTTCTTTCCTCAGTGCTGTTTACCTGGTGGATGAAGGACCAGTCCATCAGCAGAGCACCTGTGCTGGCAAGGCCATGGCAGACTCACATGGACTGACTGCCCATGTCTGTGCATGTGTGGAGGGGTCCAGCTCCCTCCCTGCCCCATTCAGTGGATGTGGGGAACCCACACTGCTTCATTAGGAGCAAACCTGAGAGAGGGGAGGGGAGAAGCATCAGGGAGCACTAACAGTGGAGTTACTACTTGCTTAGTGGTGCTGCTATAGGTCCTGTAATACAAATAAGTCTTAGAAGGGATTTCAAGTCAGAGGAGGAAACACTTTACTCATATAACATGCACTGAGATGTTCGGATGTGTCAAGAATGCCTGCTGCTGTGGCCATTACAGTGATCTTCCTGCCTCATTGCTTCCTTGTGCTACTCCTGTCTGATTTCCTGTACTCACCTTTATCACTAGCTGGAAGCTGCAAGAGCTCTGGGGCATTGCCATAATGACAGGGCTTTGGTCTTGGTCTGGGTTTAGTATTCCTAAGTGTTTATGGCAACCTGGGAGTAGTAAGAATAAATACTAAGACACTGCTAGCAAAACTTGAAAAAAACCCAACACACACACACATAATGAGAGCACACTAATGCCCATCGTGTAATGAAATGGAAAACAAACCTACACACTCTTGAGAGAGAAGGTGATGGGGACAGTGAAATTTAGGAACACTGTAAAATGAATTCCAGGGTCATAATGAAGCATTTGAGATGAGGACGAATGAATTGGAACAGATGATGATGAAGACAAGAGCTTCCAGTTAATTTGGGAGTGCAAAGGGAGACAGTGTCGGGATGCAAATAGGAGGTTGATGTGATTGCAGTGTTGAGCCAGCCAAGCCTTACATATACTAGCAGCACACATCCTATTAGGAAGAGTTTTGCACCCACGCTGTAAGTAACAGGATGCTCAACATGAATTTGAATTTTGCATGAAGGAAAGACAGCTGCATAAAAAATGGGTTAGTCGGTCTCGGTTAATGCTCTCTGACCACAACACGTGTCTGGGATATGCTAAGTTCAGCCTCTTTGGGACAGCGTTCCTCAAAATGTTAGCTCTTATTTACATGGGGCAGTCATTTATGTACATTTACAACACAGATGTTCTTCTCTAACTCCACTGTGAAGTCTGTTATTCTACACCAGAGAGGCCTCCACCAAGCACAGCCTCCACTTCCACTGTGTGGACTGTGTGCATCCATGCAGGATGCTTGGCTCGACCACTTACTATGAAACAGTCATGCCACTGTCACCAGCTCGAGTTATTTATAGAGCTGTACTAGCTCTGAGTTAACCAGTGGTTTTTCCTAAGTGATGCATTTTCCCCCTATAGTCATGGTTGGAAAAACCATTTTGCAGCAGCATTTTCAATAAGCTAGAGGCTGCAGAAATAAGGAAGGTAGAAACAATAAAGCATAATATGAGGAGTACATTGAGAAGAGCTTTGGAGCTGTGGTCAGCTTTGTCTGAGTCATGAGAAAAGAAAACCGCGAGGCTTTGACCATATTAGACTGTCTTACACAGGTAAATAGAAAGATTCTTTAAGTAGATTAAAGATGATAATTATAATTTCAAAGAGAAGTAAATCACTACCCACACCCTTTGGCTCCCTACATGAAAATCTTATCAAATTAAAATATGATCTCTTTGTGGAAGATGGAACCTCAGCTAATAAAAATAGGAATAGCTCCATGGACTTAAAACATACAACAGTGATTTAGTCAGACACAGCTCAGTCCCACTTGCCTGCTCAGATGTCCTCTCAGGTGTCCCCTTCCTTCCAAAGTCTCACTCAAGCCTGCATACACCATAGCTGCATGCCTCAGCTAAAAACGGTCTACTATTCAGAGGCAGCTTCCTCAAGACCCAGGGGAGCCAGCACTTCAGAAAAAACAGACTTCGGATGGAAATGTTTATTGTAAGGACAATAAGCACCACCTGTCTTTTGTTAGTGATGGTATCTCTCATCATAGTGGTTGCCCTTCAAATCACTGACAGAACCAAAGGCTTCAGAAGACTGAAGGGACAGTTGTGACCATGTTCTCCAGCTTCCCATAGCCAAGGCCAGAGTTTTCATCCACTAAATCCAGCCCTCTTGCTAGCCTTAATCTGGAGACTGTGTGGTAGAGACGACAACAAGCTTGCTATGCTGTTCAAGTGGTTACAAAGCTTCTTTTAAATATGCACATTTTATTTTTAGTCAGAATTTGTCTAAAGTCAGTGCAGACCACCCATTTGTGTGTCTTGAAGCCTTACCTCTTATTTTTGGAGTCCTAAATTCAAGATGTTTATGACTGGTGTTCCAGAGCGCATTCTGCTGTGTAAGTGCTTGTGAAATGTCTGTGCTCTTCAAGTCATGCACATTCTAAATGAGAATATGCAGCTATCATTTCAGTCAGCTGATGCTAAAGATTTAAACTTGTAAGCACTGGTGAGCTCTTCAACTTGATAAACACGACTGATGGCTGCACCCCACCCAGAAAGAGAAGCATCAGCGACATGGGGTATTAATTTGTCTATTTCACAGGGCAGCAAGGTATCTCTCTTCATTGTAATTTTTTTCTTCTGAAAACTGTTGTGCATGGTCCATTCCCCCCAGAGGTAATGCTGAAAATAGCTTGAATGACTGAGAATTTTACTATTAGTGACTATTTTGGGAATTAGGTTTTTTTCTGCTTTAATTTACAATACAAACAATAAAAAACTCTTACAGCTTTGTTGCTTAAATGAGAAGGTTTTCTGTGAGCTTGCATGGAGGTGATACAGTGTTTATAGCAGATCTGAGTTCTTTCCCCCTTTCCTGCTCCCACACCCGTTTTCCAATGAAGCTTTAAAGAAAAGTTCCCCTACTACTGTAAAGGCATTTTGGCAAACTTAAAGCCAAGTGAGGTTTCATTTTGCTGAGTCTGCAGCCTAGGACGAGGTGATCTAATAGCTCCTGCTGCCAGGACTGGGAGGTTATATCTTATTACCCTTTCTCCTCCTGGCTGTGCATTCCCACTGCCTTGGCTGTGGCCCTCCTTACGCTGCCCTCCCTCTGTGAGCTGACTCAGCTCATTAACCTGGTAGAAACCAAGAGGCTCATTTTCTGCAGGGTAGCAGTGAGCTGTTAGATTGACTCACCTGCTCTGATGAAATCGTGGCCATTGTTAGCAGACCATCTTCATCCGATAACAGGCAAATACCTGCCACCACAACGGCAAGCTCAGATACATAGATATGCAGCTACAGAGAGCTGATTCTCTGCTGAACGTATCCCTCTTATTCACACCTCTGCCAAGTGAATGTAAAAAGCTGCTAGTTCAGAATGAGCTGTGGTATGCATGTCTTCAGCTCTGACGGAAATCACTTGAGAAGGGGCAGAGCAAAGGGCAGCTCCCCAATCCCTTGGTGCTAGTAGCAAATTTGCAGGGTTTTGTATTTTTTTTTTATCCCCCCATAAATTTTGATGAAACAAAAAGAAAAAAAAAAAAAAAAAAAGGTTGATGCAGTCTGCTTCTAATCCAGTATGTACAGCCAAAGTTTTGGTGCGCTGCATCTGGCACGAAACATTCAGTGATGGGGAGGGTCACTGTGGACTGGTTCCTGCTGCTTGTTATTGTCTGTTGGAGCCACTGCAGTAGAGCTGTTCTTGGAATTTGGCAAGGGAGAGGGACTGGCCAGTACCACAAGGAACTTACAGTCAGAGTCAGACACAGTCAGTAGAGCACAGGCATAAAAGATACAATGCAAATGAGCTCTAGATTGGTAGAGAAGGTACCACCTCTTACTCTATTTTAACCCGTCTTTTCTTCATCTGTGGCTGGGTATCACTGAATGGTTTCCCACTGTCAGCATTTTATAGCTTTAAGTGCATAATAGCAGACTCATGTACTAAACTATGTTTTTTTTTTTTTTTTTTTTTTTTCCCCAGATTTGCCCTCAATTTTTATTTGTGACAAACAAACTTGCTGCGGCTGTCTCTATCTTTCATAAATCCTGGTGGAAATGAGCCTGCTTGGACTAGCAGGGGAAGCCACAAGATAATCTCGAGATCTTTTACTTTGTTTCTTCTTCCTCCCTTTGTTGCCTGAGCCAATTTTATTCCTGCATGCCTACAAGGTTCCCTGCATGCCTGCCATTTGTGAAATGCTGCATTTTCATGTTAGGAGGCTGGATGTGCGCCAAGTGGCTCTCACACACTGGTAGCAGACAATGTGCTTTGAATTTTCCCTTTGCATAAAGGGCAGTGACCTTTTTCTACTCGCTTGCCTGTTCCCCTGCTGTCCTGTAGCTCACAGACAAGTCACTGGCTGGTTTTTTACAGTCAGTTCTGCTTACATAAGAAACTTCTTTTGCGTTTGATGCAAATTTAGGCTCCTGAATTCTGTCACATGAAAGCTGCCTCTAAAAACTGGAGAAATTGGCAATGCTCTACTCTCTTCCTCAGAGCTATTAAAGACTTTATCAAACCTTCAGTTCATGGTTCCCCACTGAATTACAAAGCTTTCAGCTGCCAGGAGTGGCTGGGTGTCAGGAGCTCTTTAGTCAATGGGTATGCTTTAACCAGTAAATGTTACTGCCTGGATCACCTAGGGAACACTAATGGTTTCAACTGATCTCTATGGGGTTTCATTTAAAAGCAGCTAAGCCAATTGCTTTGCATGAGTATTTGAAATGAGATGACTGAAGACATCTCATTTCCATCAGCAGAGAGGCAAAGCTGGGTGATGGGCTTTCTAGTGCATCCAAGGACAGCAAAGTGATGTGCTGCAGCTGTGGGAGGGCTTCTTGGCCACACTGGGAAGGGATGGGCAGCATCAGGAGGAACTCCATTGTCAAACACTTCTCACACCTAGCCTGGTGTAACCCAAGCTCCTTGACAGAGAGCTGCAGAAGCAAAGCAAGAGTCTGAGCACAGCCCTAGCCCACATTGCCACATCTCTGTCCCACTGTACATCTTTGCTGTCCCTGTGATGTGACACTGATATAAATAAAGACCTGCTGCTTCCCACTGAGGGCAGAGCTCACCTTTCACCTCAGAATGTAGGCTAAAAGTTCATTCAGACAGGCAAAAGCACAGCTCAGGTGTGCTCAAACCTTTCTATGTGCGAGTCCGGCTTCTTCCATTTCATTTGTTATAATAATGTTTGCCTTCCCACATGCTTCTTCTACATTTATCTCTGTTTACAATCTCTTTTCTCATGAACTGAATTTCTTGCTTAAGAAAAATACCAAACAAAAGACTTCTCTGGGATCCTCTTTAATTCTTCCTGCTTTGATTTCACAGTGGGCTCTCTCCGGATGTGTTCTGGAGGGTTAGTTATTTACAAAACAATGACAAATGCAGGTAACCTCAGTAAACCTCACTGTCATCTTAAGGCTCCTATCTATGTTGCTAACACATGCCTCTTGCATGCGCAATAGCATCTGAGGTTTTCACAGCACAGGTGTGAGTGAGGCACCACAATATTAGTAAAGATTGTGTTACAACTAAAACCTGTTGGAAGAAGGAGCAGGAATATTGGCAGGATATATGGTAGAGGAGAAGAGTGTGTCTCTTTTTCCTGATTAAGTGATGTAATCTATGGGAGGTATCATTTCATGGCCAGTCTATAGCACAAAATGGCACTGGGTATGGAAAATAGCTCCATCCTATGGCTAAACCACTTCTACCCCAGCAAAATGCCCCCCCTTTGCCTACACTTCTCATTCTGTCCAGAGACTCCATTGATTTGTGAAGGGCCACGGTTCTTTTCTGTGCTGTTTTGCTGGGAGGAAAACAACTTCTGCTGTGGGAGGATACAAAAATGCAGTCTGATGCCTGTGCCTCCCAGCTATTGACACATACAGTAAACGCAGGTAGCACTGGCTCTGCTGTGGGGAGCAGGCAAGAACAGAAGCAGAGGCAAGTAAGACTGGGTATTGCAACCAAAGCTTGGCCAGCTGCAGGAGGCAGTGTAGAACATGGCACTAGTATAGTTATCACAAGACGCCATGACACCTTTGCATCCTAGTAATTTTGCTGTCATTAGGTGCTGCTTATAATGGGAAATCATGATTTTACTGTGGTTCTGGTATGTTGTCCATAATTAGTGTGCAGTCCTTTCATGCTAATTACTTTAAGTATTAATTCCTTAAACATCAATTAAAAAATCACGTGAAAATCTACCTCTTCCTCAAACGAATCATGAGTTAACATGGGGGTACTTACAATGTACTACTTAGATGTGCTTAATTAGTTAATCTCTGCAAAGGGGTTTCAAATGTGTGAAGAGCTATCAAACTGCTAAGTGTGTTATCTTCAATTAATTTTGTGCAACTACATCTTCACTACCAAGAGGGTTTTTAGTGTGCTGAGGAAAGGAAAATGAGACATTGCTTCCAATTTTAAAGTAACTAATAAAAAAAAATAAAAATTGAAAGATGATTTGACATGGTGGGAATAATTGTGAACATACCATTTCTTCTGTATCAGTCAGATGAATATGAAAGACTCATAATTCATATCCCTCCTTTGCCTTTTTTGGTTTCTTTGCTTCCATCTTCCCCTGGTCTTAATCCTGTCTCATTGAGTATTAACACTCTCTCTTCCAAATTTGATCTTGCCTTAGTAAAAAAAATAAACAATAAAAATTAAAAAAAGAGTGAATCGCAACAAAACACTTTTCAAATTGTGGAGTCACTGTCACTGAGGTTACACCCTCACACCAACACAGTAACAAGGTAGCTTGTTCCAAAAGAAGCTTCATGGACTTTGCTTCAAAAGGAGGTGCTAAAGGTCCCTAACAGAGCTCCTGCCAGGAAACAGAACCAAGTCCAGCCTAGGAAGTCATATGGCATCTTTCCATTGCACCAATGGGGGATAAGCTCTTAATATGTCTTTCAAAGTGTTCTGTTCTATTTAGAGCCTATATGCTTTGTTAATTATTCTCATTTTACTTCACCCATGAATAATCTGCTTTTAGTAGAGACCTCTCAAAAAACTGACAATGGATTTTTTGCTGCTAATACTCTGTCGAGCTGGCAGCTTTATTTAGGCCAGCTGCATTGAACTGGAATATACCAAGACCCTATTTCCTGGATTATTTTTCACCTACTGGGACTAACAAAAGGTAAGAACATTTTTCTTGCTGGGTCTGTGTTTTTTTTGTAGAGTTTCTCACTTGCCTTTTCTTTCTTTCCCACAAATGATAAATAATCACTTCCTTGCTGACTGCCAAGGTCCCACATGTTGTGAAAAATTCAGGCAGCTTGTTTAATATCAACTTGCCTGAGCAGTGGTTACGCAGCAGTGTCTCCTTCACAGGGTTTGGATCATTTTAAATGTGCATTTGCAATACATTTGTATCACGTCTGGCGTTCACTCAGCAATGTTTTGAAAACCTATTCATTTCCCTTGTTTCATTCAAAAGAAACTGGAATAGAGAACAGAGTGCTTGATGGTCACAAATTTATTCTCTGCATACTGTAAAGTAACAGCTTAACCTGTTGGACAAGGCATTTCACTAGCAAGTCAAGAGTTGTGTACACTGATCTTGAGCACCCCACGTTCTCAGGGAAAGAGTTTCTGCCACCAAATCTCTCCAAACCCTCCCCAGTTCAGTTTCATAAAAAGAATCAGTGAAGGATATTCAATCCAGTGGATATTTATTTAGTTGAAAGGCCTGACCTGCTCTAACCAGGATGTCTAACACAAGCCTAGGTACCTCATAGAGCAGCTTGAAAATGGGACAAATTGTTGTTATGGGGTGCAGAAAGCAGAGCAGGACTCTCAGAAGATAAAAAGAAAGTAGCTTCTCACTCTCCCGTACCTTCACCACTGATTTGTTTGTACAAAAGCTGACAGGATCCTTTCCTGTATATCTAGTACATCCATACAGTCCACACCCACAGAAAGTACTGCAGGGGTAAGACAGAAACTATTTAGAAAAGTCAAGGCTGCCTTGCACCTCAGACTAAGGCCCCCCTCATTTTCCTTCCCTACCTGAAGGATTAATGTGATTACCAATGATTGTTTCATTCACTTGGGCATTCCTTCTGCCTCTGAAAGAAAGGCAAAATAGAGCCTTAAGAGACTCTGAGTGCTATCAGATTTGAAAAGAACAGGGGTACCTGAATACTGAAGCCTGACTTGTCCGAGGTGCATTTCCACAGAACAAACCTAACTGCAGGAAATTAACAATACTTAACTAAAGAAGTGACAGGACAGGGAGGATCCAACAAGGTCTCAATGAGCAGTCCAGGATTTTTGCTCCCTCCCCTTCATGAATGTGAAAAATAGAGGAAAAAAAATTCTGTAACATTTAAAGAGTTCCCTTTCATACCAACATTTCCAAGGATCAATTGCCAATAAATTAAGACAAAAACAAAACCACCATTTGTCCTGAGGGCAAGGGAGAATGCGCTCCCTCTCTGTCCACCTCATGTCAGAAAAGCAGCTCCAGTATGGCCCTCTGGGGCATTCTGTGCCCTCACAGGGGCACTGGTGTGACATAGTTGGCAGGGAAGAGACCAAGTTCCCCACGCAGACGTCCTTTCCACCATGATGGGTTGGAGCTGTCCAGGACCTCTAAGATGTCTCCAGCACGGAAGCCCAGCTCATCATGCTCCACAGCATCAAAGTCATACAAGGCACGGACCCATAGCGTTCTCTGGAAATAGAAACAGACAGGAAAAAATGAGCCAGAACTCTCAAAGATCATCCTCCTGTCACCCCTTTTATGTCCCAGTACATATGTTCACTAAGAGAGGACAAACTACACTGAAATTAAGACCATCTGGCAATTAATCCATGAAGTGGCCAAGATGCCAGGAAGAAGGAATCTGTTTACTGGTACACCTAAGGGATGGTGCTTGGCTCCTCAGCAGCCTCGTTGAATTCATGGTTATTTGCACCATAAGGTGAAAAGTCAGACTGAGAGCAGGTCTTGAGAAAATAGTGTTCTCATGGCTCCTCCACCCTGTAAGATTAGCTGTAGTAGCTGTGTTTGAATCCAGGTATGGGAGTACAGACAGATGCTCCTGCCTCAGTCCTGCTGGGCTGTACGCTATCAGTGAATGGCACACATGGTGAGTTGGTGCTGGTACAGATATAGAAATATGTCCCCAGCAAGCAGAGGACATCAAGAGGACCAGCAGAGAGGTGAGTCTAGTGAACACTGTAAAGAATGATACTTGCTCTTCCGGGCACTTCTGTGGCATAGGGGCGGGTCCCAAACCTTTGGACTCCACCCAAGGTCAGTTCCCTGAGATCAAAAGGATTTAGGAACTATTTGGGTATATCAGTTTATTATGGGTATATCAGTTTATTATGGGTTTGCACTTTAATGAGCAAGTTTCTTGTAGGAACTTCATTGTAATAGACTTTGCAATCGATCTCCAATTTTGACTGGAAATCAGGTTTTAAAGGACATAGTGCCTTCTTTTCTGGGAAATTGTTGGCACCCACACCATGGGGCATGAACAGTTGGAGATATATTTTTTTGGGCACAAGATGAAGAGATCTGTTAGAAGACAGACTGACTTTCGCTAAATCTTCCATTCAGGGCTCTGCTTAGTCATGACTCCTAGTTATTTGGCTGGACATAGACCTTCCTATAACTGGATTTGTGGCTTCTAGATAACTGATGGGGTATGACAGGCAAAGGCACATTGTTATTTATTACCACAGCCTCTGAGGGATAAAAGCCATTATATTTTGAGCTGGATTATAATAAAGATGTGTGGGGGTTGCCAAAAGAAAACATGTCCCTGTTTCCCAGTTTGTTCCAAATTTCCTGATCCAATCTGTCCTCTTTCACTCACACTTGAGAAAGGTCTGCTGTCCTTTCTTTCTCTCCTTGGATCTAGATTCTCTGTTTTTTCTGAGCTGTACATTTCCTCAAGGAAGAGGAGCATGCGTTAGGTAACACTCTTAGGAGCTGATGGAGAAATCTTTGTGTCACAGTTGGCAGTGAAATCATGGGCTGTGGCAGAGAAAGACACCATGCTTTATGAATTTGCAGAGCAGATGCTTACTTAAGGACAACTGCCAGGTAGGGGAGCAGCCTGAGATGTCTGCAAACATATCTGGATAAGCCTACATCCACGGTGCTAAGAGGCTCTGACAGATAAGGGTGTCAGGTAGGTGAGTCCCTCTTTGATGGCATAGTAGGTCAAAAAGATTATGCCAGGTGGTGACTAGTAGAACTGAGTGATGACAGATCTTCTCAGGACTGAAGCAAAAGTAGTGGAAGAGACAGTGTGACTACAAGTGCTTATTACAAGACAGAAGGAGCACTGTAGCATGGCACAGTATCATGAAGCAACTCTCTATAGGACTTAAAATAAGACTTGCCTGGAAAGCAGTTCTAGAACTATGCTCATAGAACACCATAGTCCTATCCTTGGAGTGCCCCAGAAGCAGATTCAAGTGGCTGGAATAGTCTTGAGACTCAGAAACATCTAAAATATGTCCCAACAGGCTTAATACACTATTCCTGATGCAACCTCTGTGCTGGTGACATTGTCCAAAGGAGTTGGCCATTGCTAAGGGACCCATTGAATTGGGCAAATGGGGCTTTCCAGGTGCATCACCTACCGGTGTCTGCTGGTAGGTGTCCATGTGTCTCCACTGCATAGCTGCTGCACTTCCTTGGCTGTGGTCCCTTGGTCCCTGTAGTCCATCTTTCCTGTCCAGACTCACACCGTATCTATCCTAGAAGGAAAACAGCAAGAGAAAAGACATATATATATGCTGAGATGTATAAATGAGGAGCTTCCAGAGTCATTGGTGGCCAGGGAGTCAGGGTCCAAGCCTCAAGTAGATCATCTTAGATATCTGCTTCCCTGTGCTGCAGGCCAGCAAGCAATGCCTCTCATTGAAGAGGTCACCTTAGGCTGCTCTCTTGTATTTTTATTCTTAGAAGTTTAAAGTTGAGTGTCCTCAGCCGTGTTCCACAGCTGCTGGGAAATGTGGACAGAGACGGACTTTTTTGGCCTCTGGGACTTTTGGGGAAAATCTAAGGCTGTTCTAACTCACAGGTGAAAACCCGTGCTTTCCAAGGGAATTTCTGCCAATCTGGAGTAATTATGCCCCAGTCCTGCCCATTCCTTGCTCTTCCTCTGTCCCATATATTGATGGAATGGTGGCAGTGCTGATGCAGCTAACTATCTGAGGACTCATTACTTTACTTTTCTTGGGCTGCTCCATGCTGTGAAGTGCAGGGAGCAAGCCTGAGAATCCAGTAGCCCAATTAACCAAAACAGAAAGAGACGAAATCAGCTTCAAAAAAAAGGGAGCCATATGATCACACATCTGAAGTCATATCAACACAGATCAGCCCAGAAAGATGGAGAGATGAAGCAGACAACATCTAGGGAGTAAGTTCTCTTTTGTGTGCACAACTGAGAGGTGCTGTTTGTCTTCATCCCCCCATGGCCTTAGTGAATGTACTAAGCTTTTTTTATATGATAATGATGTGACAGAATCTGTTATCATGTTAGCTCAGGTTGCAGCAGTGCTTCAGTGACACAGGGCCTCATGAGCTGTGCCATCAGAGGTGGGAAGAACAACAGCTTGTGCTTGCTGTTGCTTGTAAACAGCTTTTGTCCTCTTCAGCTTGCTGCTTCCTTCCTTGCACCTACTCTTCCAAAACCTCCCTTGGTCTCACTTGTGCCTTGTCAGCCTAAAAGGTTGCTGAGGCTGCCTGAGACTGGAGCACAATTTGCACCTCAACTGTCCCTGCCAGAAAGTGAGTGAACTCCATCTGGCTTTGCAGCTGCAAGACTTACTACGTAGACACTTCACTCCTATAGTGCTTCTGCTCCATATCAAATAAGACTCACGCATAGAATGTGCTCCAAATTGTGCAGGCCCTCAGCTTTGTCAGAAGCTGTATTGTTCCATCAACAGTCTCCTGACAGGCAGCATGGCTTGTCTGGTGAGAGAACAGCCATTTCACAATTGTCCCTGGCCTTGCTATGTGGGAGCTCTCATGCTTTACAGCAGATGGTTTGGGATTTCTTCCCTTCAGTAAGACAAGTCCTCTCCTTGGATGATGCCAGAGACATAAGCCAACCCTACGAAAACTATTTCCCCTAAAATTAATCAGGAAGAACTTTGAAAAGAGAGCACCAGCTACTGCAGTTACCCTCTCCATTCCTATGCAAGGATAAGGAGTAAAGAAACCTCATACATCAAGGATGCAACATGATGAAAGAGTGCAGAAAGGGCACAGAACAGAGAGGAAGAATGTTCTGAAGGAAACCAAACTCTCCTAGAGATACCAGTTTTTTTTCATCCCTGTGATGCATTTAGTGGTGCTGTATGTCAGTAGCATAACTCAGAAAAAAAGAAGCAGGTTTCATTTATCTGACAAAATAGAGACAAGTTCCTGAAACTATGTATGTGTGTGCTTGCAAGATTTGGGAGTGGTTTTCTGCACTCTCACTAGATGACACTTTATGTCCTTTCCTAAGCAAAGCAAAAACATGACACCAGTCCTTGCTTTCCAATTTTTGGGATGGAGCCCCAAAAACTCCCTGGAAGTACTCCCAGGTTCACAGTGAAAGGGGCACTGTATACTGACTTCTATTTTTTACTGGTTTGTCAGTCAACCACAAATTACAGGACTAAATGAAAGCCCACTTTTTTATTAACACACCAAAGGAGCTCCCCAGCCAACACCATCTTTGCTGCTACTCCCATATGAAGACCTAACTGACTCCACTTCCTAAAGCAGGTTCAGGCTGGAAGATTTCTGACAAAGTGACTATTCACTTGCTACCAAGCAATTACAGCCAATATTTCATGTGCTGAGGCTTGACGTTCCAGTTCCTCATTCTTGGTAGTACCTGCTGCTGCTGCAGTGTGGGGATAGGATGCTCTACGTATCTCTTGGATGTAGAAGAATGATCTTCTCCAGCTGCTCCACCCAGGTGAAATCCTTCCCGGCTCATCCGTTCCAAGCTACTACCATGCCTCTCCTGATGGAATAAAGACCATAGAAGTGAGGTCAGGTTTTGCTGAACAGAAGGACAATTCAGGAATCCTGTATTTTATCTTTGTCATAGCCATTCTCTATCTGAAGACAAGGTAGTAATGGGAGGTCCTGGGCTGAAAATGTGGCCACTGATGTAAGGACTGTTACAGGACCCAAGCTCTTTTTGAAAATATTGCCTTTAGACTTCATTTGTCTCTGCACTGAAATCTGTATATTGCTATCATTTTGTCACATGGCTCCAGCATCTAGAAATTTGAATTGTGAACAGAAACCCCACTGTGACAAGTGCTAAACATACCCTGCTGAGCCCATCACCATAACAAATGTACAGAGCGTTTGCCAAAGCAAACTTGACTACTGTTCTTTCATTTGCCTGTCTGCATCTCAGAGCAAATGCTGTTCTCTTTCCCTTCCTTCTCACAGTCAGCCCGAACAGGTTGTTTTACTGATATACATGCATACACTCTTCCTTTCTCCTTCCCCAGACAATCCTTCCCTGTGATGTCTCTCTCATAGGTTCCATAGCTTCTATTTTATACCTTACTAATGCATTTTTAAAGCTCCGCATAAGTGGACTAGAAGGAAACAACACCACAAGCCCCTTCTTCAGACTGAAAAATATATCATCACTCTTTTGGAGTCAGCATGAATAACCCACATGCAGCCTATAAAGCTTCACCGTTTCAGACAGCAAGTCATGTACTTTCTGCCTTGTCTCTACCTGCACATCCTGGTAATTTAATACCAGAATCCGTTTCCCAGTAAAGCAGGACTTTGCTTACTGCAGTGACCAGACATGTTCACACACAGTACAGTGTGTGCAATGCATAGCAGTCTCTACTATGTCATTTGCTTGTTCCTTTGGCACAAAACCAGGCATTCATTGAACTGGGATTTCCCTGCTTTTTCAAACAAATACTACGTCTCCCCTGAACAAGCACAGATTGTTCCCATATCTGCTATCTTCTTCTCAGCAGTATTTTCAGTTCCTACCAGCCACTGCTCCAGGTTCTGCCCTCGGTTCCTCCACAATCTTTACTGTGTTCACCAGGTAAGAGAAGATGGATGTTTCTTCTGAGTAGACAAATTTTCAGCTGTAAAATCAGCTGTATTCTGGGTGCATTAAAGGACACTAGGAAACCAGACTCAAATTCTTCTCAGACACAACCTACCAGTCAGCTGTGTAGTTGCCCGTATGAAATTTAGTCATTTCAATAAGGTAAGTCCTGTTTCCCTTTGATGTGTATGGTGTCTTAGAATTTCAGCTCTGGGGCCTTAGCACAGCTTTAGCAAAGCATCTCTGTGCAGATTTGCAGCACTGCCTGTTGCTATCCAAAACAGAATCAGAAAAATCTGCTCAATTATATAACTGTACCTACTACTGAATCAACTAAAAATCTATGTTTTAGAGCCCACCAGTGTAGGGATGTGACTGGGTTTCCAAGGACAGACTCCTTTCCCTGACACTGAGATTGTCATGGGCTGAGTTACTTCCACAGAAAGGTTTCTTACTGAGAAACTACTAAGGATAGTTTGTGTTTACCTTCTCTTCTCGGTTGTTGTCCCTCAGGAAGATCTGCTTCTGCCTGGAGATAGAAGTTGTCCTGTAGTAGTCCACCAGCTTGTTTAGCGAATGGAATTTCTCCGTCCACAAGTAATAGTTACCCTTTGAATCCCTCATCACTTTGAAGTGTTGCACATCATCTTCATGCCTGATCCAATTGGAAAAGTAAGAGATCATCAACCAGATTTCATTTACATTGTTTTTGAAGAAGTCTTTTCCAGAAGGGTACCAAAACTTCTTGCTTGGCCAAATCTAGACTTCCGGAAAGTAAAGCAATGGCAGTTCTTGTGTGTATTGGACCTAGCTGTGGCTCTGTATTTCAAAAGACTCATCGAGTTACAAACATTGTGTGCTGCAGGGCTGCCCAGTCACAAAGCACTATCAGAACAAAGTATAAGGTTTTAAACCCTCTCCTTTGAAGTAAAGGCCCGAGGAGCTTTCAGGGTCACAAATGGCTAATAGCTTTATTTCATACTCCATATGGGAGACAAAAGTGCAGTTGCAGTCTACCCACTAGTCTCTGCAGGTTCCTGTTAACATCCTCTTAACAGTCTGCACTGACTTCACACCATGGGCATCACCATTTCATGCAGACACAGTCACATGAAGCCATACACTGAGTTTTATAATTGTATAATATCTAGTGTAGTATCATTACTAATGGTCATTCTTCCCAACACCCCCCTCCCCGCCCCCCAAAAAAAAGAAAAAAGAAAAAAAACCCAAAACCCATAAATCCCAAGGAATTATTACCTGCACATCCTCCTGGTAATTTAATACTAGGAACTCAAAACGTGAACTCAGAGGGCTACATCTGCACAAATAAACTGAATGGGGATGATCAGGCAGGGGCTGAGTGCCATCCTGGCGCGCTGCAGTCACAAAAACTGTTAAAGTGCTAGCATGGTTTTGGTCTAAACCAAAAGCCCTCACATAGATAGTGCTGAGCCATGGTTGTGGGGACAAAGTGGATCAGGAACTGTGCACAGTGAGTTGCTTGAATACAGCTGTTCTGTTCTGTGGGGTGAAGAGGGTTTAGACATATGTGGCAGAGCTCTGCCACACTGCTTGACATCAGGGCCAGAAAAAGACCCTGACTGTACTTTGTTTATTGATGCTTACTGATGCAGATGTAACCAGAATGCTTTTCTGCATTCATCACAGTTAGATACTTTTTGAGCTCCCTGAATCAGAAAGTGCACACTGCTTGGAAAAAACATTGCTAATCACTAACTTAAAACTGGTTATCAATTGTTAGATGGAAAATTAGGAAACTGGCCATTATTTAAGAGCTTGGCTTCGAAGCAAACGGTCTGAGAAGAGTGAGGCTACAAGAAGTTGCTGAAATGCAGCTGGGCTGCAAGCAACTAAAAGCCATTCCTGTCCAATGGCTGTTCACTGACCTGTAGGAAATAAGTTAACAATTTAATAGTTATCTCTTAATTGCAATAGTGGAATTCTTGGGTTCAGCAACCAGAGCTGTCAGGGAATTTAAACAAATGGAAGGCACATGTTTTGCACTGTGGGGTATGTCCTATGTACCACTCAGCTTTGCTACAGCACTTTCAGAGAAGCTGGCCACCAGTGGATGCATCTTTGGAATGGGTCAATCACTGTGTCACTTGAAAAGAGGCAGAAACATTTGGGAATCGGATGCCTAATTTGTCCTCATTCACAACACAGCAGCACTGCCGGTTACTGGCAGCATGCAGACTTCCTGAGAGGCTATGCCACATTAGGAGTCTTGTCAAGAGGAGATTAGGGACACCATTAAACTGGAAAAGAAGCAGGAAAATGCTGTGAGCAGCAGATACCTGACAGAGATGGAGAAGTCACCGTGAGAATTCTGACTGGCTCGGACGATGAAGGAGCCAACTCCTTTGCTCATGAGGATGTTCTCTGCTTCATGGCGGGATATCCTCTCATCAAACCAGCTGCCAAGTGGGAAAAATCATGGAGACATGAATAAGGAACGTGACTTAAGGTGAGGAACAAAAGAAGTTGAGGATAAGGAGAACGTGAATAAGCAGGGTGGAGAAAAGACAAAACAAAAGGATCAGAGGAGCCCACATGACTACTGTACATGCTAAGGTACAGGGTTTTGATGGGTGCAGACCATTTTCTTGGAGCAGTAAAACCACGTATATGCAAAGAGAACAATGTAAGCTTTGGCCTGCTAAAAAAGCAACCCTCAGCTGAAACTGTAATTACAGGCACAGTACAGTGTGTTAGTCAAAGCCATTTTGAATTACAAATGTGTGTGTATACATACACACATAACTCTCAGACATACATCAAATTGCTTTAGGTAAACTGATTAAAATTACTGGACTGTGATGGATATATTGCAAGGGACACAAATAAATTTTTAACAGAAGCAAGCCATGAAAATTTTAGTACTAATAAATTGGTTCCTGCAAGAGTTATAATATCACAAAATCCCAGAAACACAGAATACCTAAGCATACTTATGTAAATTTAGACAAACAATAGTATAAGGTACTAGAGTAATACTAAGAAAGTCACCATAAATAGTAAAATAATACAGTATCAGTAGGATATTTTCAGTAGAAAAAAAAACCCCATCATGCACACTTATATAATGTCCATTCCACAGCTAATAAGATTTACAATCTGCAGTCTTCTGCTCTTATGTAATGCTTCATTGCCTGTATTGCATTCAAATTAAGGACTGATAGTTTCATAATCTGTGTCATTTCCACTTTTGAGTTTCATTATACTTCTCTTTACTACCATCACAGTTTACTTATGTATCATAGAATCACAGAATGGTTCGGGTTGGGAAGGACCTTAAGATCATCTAGTTCCAACCCCCCTGTCATGGGCAGGGACACCTCACATGAGACCAAGTCACCCAAAACTCTGTCCAACCTGCCTTGAACACTGCCATGGATGCAGCATTTACTACTTCTTTGGGCAACCCATTCCTGTGCCTTCCCACCCTCACAGTAAAGAACTGCTTCCTTCTATCAAACCTGAACTTCCCTTGTTTCAGTTTAAACCCATTACCCCTTGTCATATCACTGCAGTCCCTGATAAAGAGTCCCTCCCCAGCATCCATCATTAGCAAAGGGAAATCAGACTTTAATCAGCATTTATGATTGGTCTCAATAATAACTTGACAAGAGAAAGATGGGAAAAAATGGCCCATCAAAAACAGAAGACAGCTTTCTTCCCTATATCTGGTTCTATCTAGCATCTGTCCTGAACTGCTTCAAAGTGCAGACCTGCTATTCTTACAAAAGTGTTAAAGTGGAAGTATTTCTTCACAGCTCTTCCACAGAAAAAGCATCATGAGAAAAATGTGTTTGAAAAAACAAGCTGCTATTGTCCCTGCATGATGCTACCGCCCTGTGAAAAAGCGGACAAGAACAATTGACTTGGGCGATGTCATCCCTCTGGAGGCTCTAAAGTACAAGCCCGTATTTGCACAACAGATAATAATAACCTTCAGTTCAGCCAAGCAGGCTGGTTTATGTCCAAAAAGGACAGTAAGTGCCACCTCCAAAGGAGACACTTACTTGGACCCTCAAAATCCCTGTAACTCTCAGTTCAGCTGCTCAGGGCACCTGTGTGTTACTGCTCTCAGAACTGCGCTTGGTGCATGTGCTGCCTTTTTGCTCCTGAAATGCTGCAGCACTTTCTCAAGGGAGGACAGTAAGAGTGGCTTCGGGGAGCATTTCTGCCAACTGAAAGGAAAAGGTTGTAAAAATGCCATGCATTATCATATTTCTGGCACAGGGCCGGACAGCACATTTAACAAGCATTTAAACACCTAACTCCTTTCCAAAAGTACAATACCATCTACTTAGTGGGAAGAACGAAGTGAAGGTATGCCTGTCCTCTGGCAGCACTAGTCTGGGCGTGCAGTCACGACACTAGTGAAGGGTGCTTGTGTGTCTGTGTGTGTGTCTGCATGTGTGTGGGAGCAGGGCGGCATGTCTGGTCTATCATCTCTGTCAAGCCATGAGTAACACCAGCTGTCGCATTTCATGTAGCATTGCACTGACCTCTAGTGCATCGAGAGAAACACACACTCTTTCGGGGGGGGGAATGCGGATGGCAGGGTGCGGAAAAGGGAGTTCATGTCCTTAGGAGT
>JANRGW010022333.1:0-11365 GCA_024733675.1 Psilopsiagon aymara
ATTTTCTTCATAAGAGTTATTGCATCTTTCCCAACAGTACTTATCCAACTAGCTGAATGCTGTCCTGGATGTTGCCACCTGTGTTTCTTCATATTTCTACAAAGGCAAGAGAGTGCTCTCTATTTTAAATAGAACAGTGCCTTCACGGCTAAGAAAAAACCAACAGGGGGAAGAAGAACTGAGAATTTTGAAATCATTTTAAGATACTTAAACTGATAGAAAGAGACTGTTCTGAGAGTCTACTTTTACTTACATACTAGCAGATTAGATATGGAGTGGCATCAGTAAATACATCAGTAAATATTTAGTGCTGGAGATTCCTGAGGGAGTTTACAAGGCTGCCAGACCTTAGGCACAAACCCCACACTCCCCTGCTTCTCTGTAAAGCACCATTCTGTCTTTTGCAGCAGCTCCCTTGTCAAAAGTGAATCATCATACTTTATAGAGAGTTCTGGTACACAGAATAAATCCCCAGTCTGCGGATGGCAAATCATATTTTAGAGACTCATGTGGCAGTAGCAAAGTTTTTAGTGCTAGAAAGAGAAGTCATCTTGCAGTCTGAATTGCTAGCATAAATTTAATTTAAATCAAGTTTCATTGTGTTGGGCAACACTACAACTAAAAATCCTTTTATTATATTCCTGCCTCTTTCTTGTATATACGACTGTGGTTTGCATTTTTAAAATTGTATTAAATCATGGAAATCAGAGATGGGTGGAAAAAAGCCTAATAAGTCATTTCATCCATTTCCTCTGCCCCTGTAGCGATGAATGCTTTGTCTAGTCTGGTTTTAAATCTCTTGAGTGATGAGGTCTTCACCTCTTCCACAAGAGACTTTTCAGCTGTTTAATAGGCATCTTTGTTAGGAAATGTTTTCTTCATATTCATCCCAATTTTTAGTTCGGCATAATGCAATCCCTCTACACTGCTCCCGCTGTTTTAACTTTTATGAAATCTGGGAAATGCATCATATTTATCCATTTCATCCTGTAGCTGAATAATTCATAATCCTTGTTTAAGTAATGCAAGAGATTAGTAACCAGTTGCTGAACAGTTGCTAATACTTCACTGAGATGGTATGCCATCTACCAGTAGACATATTTCCTGGCAAGTCATGGCTGAGGCTTCATTCAACATTAGGGAGAGAAAAATGTCAAGTGAAACTGAAGAAATGCATGTTCCCAAGTGCGTGCGTGGCAATATTGCTGAAATTTCAAGAGGTGCTGAGGCAAACAGCCTATTTCTTTAGAAGGAGCTTTTCTTTCTGAAAGTGGATGATTTCAATAAAAGTACACTTTTAAAAAGCATTTAAATGCCCTTTTCAGAAGCAAACCTCTATGTGAGAACCACTCTATGTCAAAACTCTTAACTTGTTGAGAGACAAGGCTGGATTGATTGCCGCTCACTGCAAAGCAGTTTTTGCTGACAGCTTAGCTCAGAAGAGAAATCTAATCCAGTGTTAAGGAGAAGGGTTTGAAAAGATGCCTTTGCAACTGTGTCTCTGGATCAGATCTGTGCATGAAAAAGTGACTCATGTCTTGACAACAGAAAAGTGCATTGTTGATTTAATTACCGTAAAATTTAATTAGATAATCCTCTGCCTGTCTCAGATGCCAAGAAGGAGCAGTTTGACTAAGGAAACCCGAGGTGGACAGGTGGACTTCATGTAGTTTGGCATTCAAAAGCTACTTAAAGAGACACTATGCTTTATAAGAGAATGCTAAGCTGGGATCAGGTGGGCAGTCAGACAGTTCAAGAAGGGTCTCTCTGACCTTAGAGTGTTGGTGGGTGTATGTAAAAAAGTCCATGAACAGCCCACATGGATGGTGAGCTTCCAATGTACCTCCTCATTTACAGCAATCTGCCGTTTGGAGACCTCTTGAGATGGAGGTTATGTTTGTACCTGTGGGATTGAGTCTTGCCTGTGGTCTTCAGTGACTCCCTTTAAGTGTTGTTTTTAACCCATTTATAGTGTTGACGTCTATAAAATCTTGCATCAGTGAGCTCCATAATTTAATTATATCCTTTGTAGAAAAGGTCTGCTTTGTCTTAAAAATTCCTAAGATACCAGTTACATGTCCCCTACTTTTTCTGATAGGAAAAGCAGTTCCGAGGTGTTTTCTTCACATACCTCAGAACTTCATCTGCCTCTAGTGATATTGGCATCATAATTTTATCCCTCATACTTCTCCCCAGCTGCCTCTTTTCCAAGGTCCTAGTCAATCTGTTCTCTCCTTAGGCAGCAGGCTTTACACATGCCTAGCACCAGCCATTTTACTTACATTCTACCTTTGCTGCTGCTACTTTTTTGGTTTGAGGCAGGGCAAAGCACTCAGAAACAGATTCTAATTAGTATCGCTTGTAAGTAAGTTGTATGAGCATGGAAGATGTCTGCACTCCCATGATCACTGAAATCACTTTGCCATTGATACAATTCCTTATGGTGTATCTGAGGTGTTACACTTGACTATGTTAGTTTCTGTATCGTGCATTATATGCAGGACAAAACCATGTGCATCAATAAACTTGCAGGTATTTATTCCAGTTGTCCAGTTCACATGGGAGCAGGAGATAGTAGACTCCAGGAGAATATTTAATCTAATCTTGGCATAGTCACTGTACAGATTTTAGCTGCATTAAGCATGTGGCCTGACATTGCTGGACTGAGCAGCTACTTATCAGCAAGCACTCTAAGATGCCTTCTGGCTCTTGCAATATTGGTGCACCTGCCTCAGACACTTGCTGCAGCCATACACAAGACCCTACAACCTAGAGCTTTTTTCATTTACCACATGCAATGCTACAGGCTTGGGGAAAGTGGCTGGAAAGCTGCTTGGTAGAAAAGGACCTGGGGATGTTGGACATGAGCCAGCTTGTGCTCAGGCAGCCATGGCCAACAGCATCCTGGCCTGTATCAGCAATAGTGTGGCCAGCAAGGCCAGAGAAGTGATAATCCCTCTGTACTGGGCACTGGTTAGGCTGCACCTCGAATCAGTTCAGCTCTGGGACCATCACTGCAGGAGAGACACTGAGGTGTTGGAGCTGGTGCAGAGAAGGGCAGCAAAGGTGGTCTGGAGCACAAGTCTTATGAGGAACATCTGTGGGAACTGGGGTTGTTTAATATGGAGAAGAGAAGGCTCAGTGGGGACCCTATTGCTCCCTGCAGCTACCTGAAAGGAGGTTGTAGTGAGGTGGGAGTCAAGTCTCTTCTCCCAGGTAACAAGTGATAGAACAAGAGGTAATGGCCTCAAGCTGCAGCAGGAGAGGTTTAGATTGGATATCAGGAAAAACTTCTTCACAGAGAGGGTGCTCAGGTATTGGAACAGGCTGCCTGGGAAAGTGGTGGAATCACCGTCCCTGAAAGTGTTCACAAACCATGTAGATGAGGCCCTCAGTGACATGGGTTAGTGGTGGTCTTTGGCAGTCCTGGGGTAATGGCTGGACTTGACGATCTTAAAGGTCGTTTCCAACCTAGTTGATTCGATGATTCTCTTGTAAGAAAACTTTTTAAATGTCTTTTACTTAATCTTTTATTTCCTCAAGGGTCGTGGCCTTTTCCATGTCCTTCTTTGTTCCAAGAAGAGGAGATGCTGGCAGATAATAATAGTAATAATAATAATAATGCTGTTTACGGGATGATTCCTTTACATTTGATCCTTCATATAGCCAATTAGGGCAAAAGCTGGAGGTCTCTGCTTTCAGCTGCCAGGGATGTAAGCAAGGGGCTCAGCACTTTGCTGTCCTGTGCCCTACGGAAAGCTCCTTGCAGCCTCTGGAGGATTTTGTGTTGATGCTCTTTACGTCGATGTTCCTGCTGTTGCTGACAAAACCTGAGGGATTGTAAATAATTTAAACCACCCCCAACCCAACAGTATTATTGCATTCCAGCTAGATGGGGTTCATTTTATCTCAGCAAAGAATAAAATTCTGAGGCGAAACTCAGGAATTTTGTGGCACTTCTAGGGTCAGCAGCAAATCTCTGATGACATTTTGTTTGTTCTTGTAATGAAGCAGGCTAAGTAAAGCCAGGACAGTGAGGCTGTGTAAATCATGCAGGTAGTTAGTGAAACTTTGCACGACAATTCTGAAAGTGTGGGGGAAATGTTTATTTGTTTGTTTGTTTTAAAGAAAAAGGAAGAAAGAGGCTTAAATCACCCAACAGGGCTTGGGTGGAGAGGGCAAACAGCTGGAGGTTAACTTGATAAGAAAAGAGATTGTAGAAATAATGCACAAAGACAGGTAGAATGTGAAAAATATGTGTGCAAGCTCCGGTGAATTATCCACACATTGTAGAGTATAATTCTTGATCCAGCAAACTAAAACGTTTAGGCACACATTGCTTTACTGTCCACTATGTCTCCTAAAATCCACTGGGTTTGTATTTCAGATCAGCTTGAGGCTTACCCAATGTAATGTGAGTTTTATGAGAGGAGTTTGACTGCTGTAACTTTGCCTTTTATCTTTTATCTTTGCCTTTTGTCTTTTTTAGTTTTATGAAAAGAAGTGGTGGTGTGGGGACTTCTTTTTGTTTGCTTTCACTTCAGGAGTGGAACAATGAAACACAACATAATCCTGCAAGCAGCGAAACTATAACATGGTAGCAAATGGAAAAAGTAAAACTCTTCCTGTCTGAAATAATGAAGCACTAATGTAAAATCATTTGTTTCATTCAATAAAAATTTAAAGTTTTTCAGTAAAGATTTGTCATGGTAAGCATATTTCTTAATGCCTGGATTTGGAGGTCTTTCATATTTCATTCTTGTTACTCATCTGAACGGTTTAAAAGTAAAGGTGAGTATGTGATAGTATTGCAAGGTATTTTAACCAAATACGACAACAGATTTCTGTTTGCTGCATGAGAATGTGAAGTATTTTGTTTAAAGGAAGATTGCAAAAACTTAAACAAAAGCTGGGTAGATTTCTAGATGATCACTCAACCACATATCTGTAAGATAAAATGACAGTGTCATTCCTAGTTTTTAGAGAAGGATGTTCTTGCCTGGAAACCTTTAGTAAAGGCATCTCTAGAACCTGAGCCACCAGTGTTTGCTTCTTCTGAAGGCTGCAAGTTGCAGGCTCTCCCTCATGTTCTTAGGGAGGCAGCAATGGAGCCTGGCCGCAAGGGACACCGGTGTGATCTGCACACTGGGAAATGCCACTGCCCAGCAAACACACGTTCCACCAGTGCGAATTAATCCTCCTTGAGGAGGACAGCAAGGAGTGAATGTATTGTGTAACTGCTGGCTTCAGGGGCAGCTGGACCCTGTAAGAGCACAGCTCACAGGGTGGTGCTATGTAATCTTGTAGTAGTAGGTAGAATAGGAATATTTATTCACATTATTATCCAGTATGTAACCTCTGGTGTAATCTGCATTTTGAATGGATGAGACTTCGATGGAGTGATGGTTGCGTACAAAATTTATGCAGTGAATTCTTTTTTAAATTGCAAAACCTCGCCTGTTGCACTTTGCTTCCTTTTTCTCTATTAAACTGAAGGAAGGCTCAGAACATACATAAGCTTTCTGACTTCTAGATCTCATGAGCCTCTAAGCTTGTAGATATTTGAACTTGTTGACTAAACCCGCTTTAGCTGAGAGTAAACCATCCTTGGCAAAAGGTGGGGGTGCACTATCTTCGCCCTTCCTAGCGCAGAAATAAAAGCTCAAAATTTAGGCATTTGTTTTTCCACAGGAAATTCAAACATGGGAAGTTTCTTTTCAGCTTCATTTTTACCACACCAGAATTTCAGATATTTCCCCTGGGTTTTTTTTTCCAACACAGCCTGATGCATAGGTTAAGGAAATGAAGTGCAGTACATAAGCAAATGAGAGTGAGCATGACCTTCACATGGAAGTTCCTAGTTTCTTTGTTAAACTGCACTGACAAAATCACCATTTAAAAAATAATTAACTGGGAGAAGAGGCAGCTTTTAGTGCTCAGCCAGAATCACTGGAACCTCCAAAGAGAAAAATGAATAAAGCTTAGTGTGAGGTGTCCCTGCCCATGGCAGGGGAGTTGGAACTAGATGATCTTAAGGTCCTTTCCATCCCTAACTATTCTATGATTCTTGATAACGCATAGTTAAAAGCCAGCTCTCCCCCTCCTCATATATAGAAAATACCAGGAGCTTCTTACACAACACAAAGGAATGCAACTGTGTTCCTCTTGCCATTGACACATTATTCAAAGGGCACATTATTTGATGATTAGTTTCACTAAAGGCTTTGGTGTTCTGACCAGGGACACATCTCAGCATCACCTGGTTGTATGTCCCTATAGCAACTGGGGAGGGAGCACCGGGAACGCTGTATCTCCCAGGCCTTGAGCGATCACGACTCTTGAGAGATGTTACCTGCCAGCTGCGCCTGCTTGTCTGAAACATAAATCATGACTGAATCCTTGAACAAGGAGACACAGCTGAACCGTTTGGTGCCAGACACCTCTGGGAAATGCTGTAGAGCAATCTGAGCTGGCTTCAAAGAGAGAACTGGGAGGAAGATCCTTGCAGGTACCACAGGCATGCTTTCACACAGTGTCAAGGGATGAAGCCCTGTGCTCCTGTTAACATGAAGAGGAATGGAGCATTCCATTGCCAGCACAGCACTGTGTGCATTTACTCGGTGTAAGCAGCCTATGTTGCATGAAGTTTTCTCTCCCCCTGCAGTGCTGTGTGCTGGTGGTGTAGTACTAACCCGCAGTCACGAGGCTGGGCTCGATGGGAGCTTTCTCCCTAATAGGCCACATTGTTTGCTGCAGCTTTATCTTCTGCACTGCACAACTGTTACAAGCCATAGGGCAGTGGCACTTGAGCATCGGCTGCCCCAGCCACCTTCCCCTCCCCATGGCCTGCCACATGCCTGGCATCAAGCAACCATTTCCTCCCATCCTTCCCCACTGCCAGCCCCTTAGCTCTCCTTCCCTGTTCCCCAAGGGCTCCCTCCACTGCCCTGCCTGCCTCGCTGCCGAGATTCTTAAGGAAATGTTGCAGCCATGTTCTCCTTCCATTCCACTTTGTGTATTGCTTTTATGTATTTCCTTCTGTTCTGCACAAGGAACAACCCCCGAATCACTAGACGAATCGCATCAGTTAGACCTGACTAGTTCAAACAGAACACTTGACACAGTTAATTTAGACTTTTCTTCTCCCTGCTTGCAGCACAGTGTCACAGCGGTCACTGTTCCCTAAAAATAATTTGTTGCTTGCTTATTGCTTTAAATTGGTGTCTCTTTGAAGATTCTCCTCAGTGGAGTGATGACAAATGCTAGCAACTTGAACAGTGTTGTGGATCACAATTGGTTAAAAGAGTTGGGGTGATGCATCTTCAGGAGTGTATGCCACAAATGCTTGTAATGCCTGAACGTTTGTGCATAGATTTTAAACTTGTTTAAGGATGCATAGGATTGGGACAAATTTATCTGAAATGTAAATGATCATTGTTAGGAAAAAAATATATATGTAATTGCAATTTTGACCCATTTGGAATCACCAGGTTTCTGGACATGACAAAGAAGATTATAGTATGTATCCTATGCCAACTCTGCTGCTGGCTGTCCCAACAGCTTGTACCACAAGCACAAATCTTCCTTGTGAGCTCACCTCCGGACTACATGGTGAACTCTCAAATCTCCTCACATCTGCTCAGTGATGGATTCTAAACCAGGATAGAGCAAACAGGATAATGTGGATGTTGTTGCTCCAGTGCTTTATTACTCAGGAAGAGTAGGGCAGGATCTGCAGGGAAGCAAAGGGAGGTGGAGGAGTGGGAGTGGGGGTCCCCAGAGGGGACAGTGATGTGTAATGAGCAGGGAAGGCTGCATGGCGGGGAGGCAAAACTGGGAGGTGGAGGCTGATGCAGACTGAAGACCTGTCTTGGACTGGGAAGTCTTCTGGAAAGACTTTTTGTATCAGTCTTCCTTAAGGAAAGGCTGTGAACAAATGGCTCATAAAGTTAATAGCAGTGAAATGTAAAATGGGGTAAGGAAAAGGGAGCCGATCATTGATTAGCTTGGAGGCTTTCCAGTCAGGCACGTCAGATGAGCTTTTCCTAGGCTGAAGATCCTGCTAAAGCTGTCTCTGGCCTATGAGTGGTCCTCTTCAAAAATTCAGGGTGGGGGAGAAAGTACTAGGAAGAAGGAAAAACGCAGGTATGTATGTTTAATTTTTTTTAAAGGTGGATTGGGTAGGAGCAGGGAGTTACTGACTGGTCGGCTCTACATCTCTCTGCGGTTCCCCTGATGCAGCCACTTGTATGCTTAAAGATCTCAAGGAGTAAGGCAGCAGCTTTAGCAAAAGCAAATCCTGACAAGCTAGTTTCCTTCTATGGCAAGGGAGCAAGCCTTGTCGTTAGACTAGTAGATGTCCTACATCTGGGATATTGGCGTGGGTTTTGGTACTACCTCATATGAAAAATAAATATATAATCTCATAAAAGAAGAAGACAAATGTGGTAACTACTGAAAGGAAGCAAAGCTGGATACTTACATGCTAGATCCTCAAAGGATGACTAACCAGATGGAGGTCAGAATGGGTACTGGGCAGGGTGACCAAGAGCAATATTCTTGTCCAGGTCTGGATCCAATTTTTGCATTAACCAACCTGGATGTACATATTCACGGTATACGCAGGACTACCCAGTGCTCCCTTGGGTAGCCCTGCATGAAAAAGTCCATGTGTGCTATGGCAAAGGAAAAAGCCAAGGTGAAGGTAAAAGAAAATGGAAAAATCTACTAGAAAGAAATGCACTTGTAAGAGTTGCATGATCCTGAAAAATCACTTAGGATGGATTTAATAACCAATTGTTTCAGCAGTAAAAGAAATTTCCTATTGACAAAGCTTTTCTTCAACTGCTGCCAAGTATAAATCAAGGGATGTTTATTTTGGTGCATTTATCTGACAAAGAAGGATTGTTTCTGGCAAGTACTTTGTACTGTATTAAGAAATCAGTCAAAACAAACTAGCATGTGAAAATTACATTTTAAAAGTCATTTAAAGCCACCATGCGGTCTCATAAATTAAAGGACACAGTGAGGGTAGATGTGGCTGGTTCACAAAAAAGTATATTCATGAGGATAGCAATATATTTGCCTCTTTTAAGTTCCTGATGTGAGTGAAATTCCTCTGCATGCATGGATTTGTTTGAATTTGCACAGCCTACTCCATTAGATAAGGATGTACGTGGCCTCCAGCTGTCTTTGCTTTGACGAGCTCCTCTCTCACTTCAAATTTATTGTCCAACTTACTATATAAGTGCAGTGTGCCTCTCTTACTACAGGTATCTTTTGCCATCTTTTTTGAACACAGTTACCTAAAAGTGCATAAAAGGCGGGAAATTCACAGTCAGATCAGCCCTGAATTTTCATAGTAATCTCCCCACACGGCCAGACCACATATGAATAAGAATTATCTTCCTTTTGTTGGATTTGGTTTGGAGAGAAGTATGGTTTACATTACAACATTCCTGATAGCATGGTGACTCTAAAATCTGATTTGCCTTGACTGGAAAGCTTTAAAATGAGGATTGTATCCTTCTCAGTCAGGACAATATTTCTATGTCTGCTGCCCTAAGAAATGTGGTCTTAGCATGTGCTAGTGCCAGGCTTATGTGTAGGATATTTATTTTTAGAGAGAGGTGAATTTAAGCAGCAGCTTAAGACCATCGTGACTGGAACATAGTAAATAACATTAACCTGGCCTGATTTCCTTACTAACATCTAGTTTATCTAAACCATTTGAACTGCTAGTAGAAAGGAAAAATATATATTAAAAACCTGCTAGCAATGGTGTTTATACACACTGTAAATGTGTCCTCTGTTTCCTTTTGATAGTGTTTGTAACTCTGAACTGTTAATTACAGATAATTACAGTCTGGTGTAATCTAGCTCTTTAAACTGATTTTTTATTTGTATTTTTAGTTTACTGAACTCTGATTTTGCATAAGCTTTTCATCAGTACTCGTTGCTGTTGACATCAAAATCAGCAATTAAATTTAGCACAATACACTAATGTGCAAATGGAATGCTTCTTAATGAGTCTTTGGGGGATTTTCTAGATCACCCCTTTTTCCCCCTTAAGACAGCAGCAATACGAAGCATCTTTATCTTCTGCTGTCATGCACTCTTACAGCTTTCTGCTGTGTTTCTGCAGCAACACAATACAGTCTTCACAGTTCAAGCAATAAAATGGTTAAGTAAACTGTCACAATATTATGATAAGATAAATCTAGCCACCTAGCCACAGTACATCATCAAATTTCATATGGAATGTATAAAACAAAAATGCTTTGGACAAGAGATGGAGATGATCTTGGAGTCCTTTATTAATGTGGATGATGGTAAAAGAAAAGGTGTAAATCACTGATACACTTCTGCTCATTACGGAGATCTTTAAAGATAGTAATAGACACGTTTACAGCACTTAGCATTGTCTAATTCAGCTCAAATAGAAATCTGCCCATAGATTTCCCTGAAATTCTGTCTTGGGTACTTAGAATGAAAATGACAGAGAATGAGGAGCTGAACAAAAGGCAGTTACCTAACCTCTTTGAGTCCTGAAGGCCTGTAGATTGCAGGTTATTATAGTACCTACATGATAGGGATATTTAGATAAAAACTTTCTTTTGCCTCACTGAAGAGCACAGGGGATGAAAGGCAATTTAGTCTCTCTACTTTGTATTTATGTCTTTACTTTTTCAAAATGGGTTCTAATTGTTTCTTGAAATGCTCCTGCCTTTAGCTCAATGCTTCCAGACTCAGCTTATTTGTAAGGAATTGGTCTGGTTCTTTCACCAGCAAAGCAGCAAACTCCCAGGATAAAAACAATGCATGATGCACCAGTAGCTCTTTCCATCTAGACCACGTAATCAATATAATTTTATATTTTCCTTCCTACTATAAATCAGAGAATAATAAACAGCAAAAAAACCGCTTTAAGCTAAAAGTGAATAAGAAAGGCAGTTTGACCTGAGTGTTCTTCTGTGTTTGCAGCTCACTCAGGAATGAAGAGGAGGAAATCCATGTTACCAACAGCAGATTCTGGTCCCATTTTAATGCAGTGTTTATAGTGGTGTAAATACCTGGTCATAGGTATTTATGGACACTGGCCATGTAGACTGGTTCAATAATAAAACACAGGATCCAAAGGTATAGGTGCCACTGAAATGAATCACAGTTTGTCTGAAGCACGTGCATATGTCATTTGAAAGTACTGACTGCAAGATTTCTGCCATGAGGCAAGTTTCTGTACTCTGTGGTGTCTTTGGAGTTGCAAAGTAGTGTAATTGAGATGAAATTTGTCATGGGTTCAGCAGTAGCAGTCATTTTTCTCCTTCTTAGTAGTTGGTGCAGCACTGTGTTTTTGACTTTCGGC
>JANRGW010022333.1:15711-27316 GCA_024733675.1 Psilopsiagon aymara
AGCCCCAACTTTCTCATCCTATCTTCATATGGGAGGTGCTCCAGTCCCATGATCATCCTCGTGGCCCTCCTCTGGACAACAACTCCAACAGTTCCATGTCCTTTTTATGCACGATTAAAGGTGCAAAAAAGATGCTGAAGTCTCCTTCACTCCTGTAAATTTGAGAGATGTCACTTTCCACAGGGATCCATGAACTAGAGTCTTTTCTCATACTGAAAGCATAGCTGCAGCTTTTGGGCTAGTGAAACCTTGAGACTCCAGCAGCTCATCCGTATGTCACCGACACTATGAGATTTGAGAGATGAATCCATTTGCCTTTACCTACACAAATATATATCCATATGGTCCATTTATTGGGACTATGCAATGTCTTGAATACTGACCTAGCAATCCATAATGATTTCCTCACTAAAAGCAGCATGCCACCTTCAGCTCAAACCTGAAGACACAGGTGATAAAAATTGATGTCCAGATGTATGATATGTATTGAAAACACAATTTTGCATTGTTAGTTTCATATAATGTGTGTGATTTTTTGTGTCTGAGCTCCAAAATGCTGCAACAAAGATGCAGTTTTTCTACATAATCTCCTTATTTGTTTTCTAAATCTCTCATTCAGCTTTATGCAGATGTTCAGTCTGCAGCTATGCAAAATTTCAGATGGTTGTAGACATAGAAAACATTATCCCAAGTGTTTTCATAAGCAAAATCCCTCAGTGATGCTGACTTGAAAACCTGAGCTGACTGTCCCTGCTTTATCTCTGCAGAGTCAGCTGATTAGCATTTGGGTTTTAACTTACCTCTTCAAAGTACAGCAAGTATACAGCTTGGTTCTTCCGAAGCACTTATGAGTTTATACACAGTAGCTGAAATGGATCTTCAGATGTCATCACACCAATCCCATCTGTCCTTCAGCCTGCGTAAAAAGAAAGTGCTGATACATGCTTCCATGCTCAGAAAATGTTCCTGGGTTCTAGGGGCAGATACCACTCCTTTTTGACCACTGTTTGTTATAAAAGCCCCTTGGAGCAAAGTCATCCATTTATTTTTGTGTGGTGCTTAGCATCGTAATGTCCCGGGCTGTGACTAGGACTCTGCGATGCAATAGGAATAGAAATAATGTTGTAATAAAGGCACTTGGAAAATTCTGCTCAGCTGGCTTTCTGTTGCAGGAATTTGGCTTTCCTCTTGATGAGGTCATGTGAAAGGAGCATTTATTTATTCATTCATTATTTTTGCATATGTACAAAAAGGTTCTGGAAGTGCACCCTCAGCACCTTTTACACAGCTACACATTATAAAAATAACACTAAACCAAAGTGCAAAGCAGCCACTTAAAATAAGTAGTTAAAAATACACTTGGCTAATGAAAAGCTGGAATCACATTTCTATATCAGTGAGATTCTGCCCCAGTGACAGTCATGTTCAGGCAAAAAATCAGGGTCTTTATATTGAACCCACAGATTCAACAAATATAAGCTCGTTCTGATTGTGAGAACTCGAAGAGTTCCAGAGCCTGAAGGCCAAATGTAAGCTCTGTGTAAAAACTTGGGATTTCAAGTGACTTTCCAGGCACAGCAAATAGGGGTGGTGTTAGTGTGTGCGAGATTCCCTATATTGCTCTTCTGCATTCCTGTCAATCAATAAATTATGTCTATTCTTCCAGCTATTCATGTCTCCAATACTGCATCAAAATAAAAGGACAGGACTCACACAGAATATGGAATATAGAGGTCATCTTCCCATCAACAGCTGTGTATGAAAGTGAAGATACAGCAAAACTTATTGAGTCATTACTGGGTTAGGGTTTCTTCTAAGAGAGGCATTAAGAGTTATCTGCTCCTGTTGCATTTCAAAGTGTTTCATTGGACTACAGTCATATGAAAAATCTAAATACTTCATGGAACTAGCTCAGCTGAAAGGTTTAAAAGCATCTTCTGTGTGATGTTCTTTGTGAACACAACATTGTACTCAGGCAAGATATAGTGGCTTAGTCATTCAAGCTGATTGGTTTTGTCAGGCGCTTCATATCGAGTGATCTTCCTTAGAAGCAGTTATTGGGGGGGGGGGGGTGTTTTAAATATAAAGTATCTTTTAACCTCTTTATTTTTAAATACATCCACATCTGTCTCACTCACTGGTTTGATTCATCAGATGTCATGAACTACAGGATACGCTCAGCCTGGATTTTGGAGGAGGTGCTCAGAAGGATAACTTAAGGGGAGCTGTTGCTGATGCTGGAGGCCCTCCTCAAGGTCAGCACTGGCCAGTTGTGGGTACTGCCAGCAGGTATCGTATGGGAGGTAGGGCAAAAGGAGCTGGGAGTGCTTCACAGAATTGAAAATCCCACACCTGGAACCTGCTCCAGTACTCAATCAGTGGCCAGAAATGGCATAAATGGCATCAGGTCCCATTTCAATGGCGAGAAGCTTGAGAGATCAAAGTTTAAGGGACTGAACTGAGGTTTATGAGGTTTAATGGCTGGGTGTGCCACTCCTTTAGGAGAAAAGCATATAAAGCTAAAAAATTCAAGCTTCTTCAGCCATTCACAGTAACCTTAACAAAAGTGAGATAACTTACACATATAATGAGTTGCCCTACTGGCATCTTAAAGGACTTGTCCTTATTGACAAAAACATATCCCCAAAACAGTCACTGACTGTAATTTAGGGGCTTTACATCTGTAGATGATCATTTACAGGATTTAATATCATTTTATTGATTGAATTTATTAATTTATTGATTCCTGTAAATTACTATAATCATTTACAGGAATGATAATAAGACTACCGTTTCTCACAGTGGTGCCAAAAGAGCAGTCATTAATATTTAGCAGGCAGACTACAGCTCTTCATAATACTCTCAATGAAAAGAAGTAAAATGAAAGTCTTTTGTGTGTATAAACTAATACAAACCTATTCAAAATCCAAAGCACCCTTCCTCATGTCACGGGCAAATCACAATTGAAGTAATTCCACCTTATTAAATTCCGTTATTTCATTTGGGCACACTGTCAGCATTTCACATCGATTAGGTACTCATTTCAGCAGCTGTACCTTACCTAAATATATTTATACGAATGTACAAACTACTTCTGTCAGATTTTTACAAGATTGACTAGCATGAGTCTTTCAGCAACAACATGGATATTCTGTATGGTTTCTGGCAAGTTTAGAAAATTAATTTTCTGCTGAAAAGCCATTAGTTTTCTGCTATTGTTTAAATTATTCAATGGAAATCTGTAATAATGTGTGCTTTTCTTAAATGCAACAAAATTTGACACTTAAAGACCAGTGGGGGGAGGGGGGAAATGTTTCTACACAAGCAGGACCTAGCTCAGAAAAACCTCACAAAAAAGTAGGCACTCAGAACTGTAATCTCCTTTCATATATTGCAGAAAATGTGATGCCTTTTATAGATAATTATGACCCCAAGAGACCTTTCTGATGCAAAATCTATTGGACTTCTTTCTTCCACCTGGAAACCTTATGAAATGCCATGAGCTAAACTGTCATTCATTAACAACAGGAGACCTTTTACTTTCTTATTCGGGCCACAGTATTCATTTATGGTAACTTGAGGGTAGGGGTGAGAAGTTGTGTTCTCTGGGAGATGTGCATTTTATTTAGAAAGGATTGCAGTCTAGTAAAATCCTAAAGAAATGGAGATTAGCTGTTAGTGGGTAATTTCCTTTCTCTTTCTGAATAGTTAAGCAGCTGTCTATCACAATTTAAAATGTTTTCTTCTAGCTCTTTTGGAGTCACAATATTTATTTTTGGAAAGCTCTGGGTGATGTTGACATGTTAATGTTTTTCAAAATAAATGGGCATTTCTTTTATGGGCATGTAATTTTTATGGTTACAAAGTTAATTGTATCTCCATCCTCCTGTGAGTCACTCCAAGTGCACCCCAGCAGAGACCATGTCAACTGCAGAGGTGAAAGTCCTCTATTTTTAGATGAGTCTACAGTGCTCTATAGAACAATCAGTCCCAGCCCAGATGCTCAGTAAGGTATAGGCATTCATGTCACCTCCCTGGGAAGCCTATGACCAGGTCTTGTATTTAAATGATGATTAGAAAAAACAAAGGATTAGATAATATCTAGGATTTTTTAAACTAGCTTTTGCTTGTGTCTGTCTGGCCTATGCACCACTCTTTGGAAGGACGGTTTTCTCTGTGCCTTCATTAGGTCTATGTGACTTCTTCACAGGTAACTGGTGTTTCAGAAAGTATATCACAGACCTTGACAGGCTGAGGGAGTTGGGATTGTTCAGCCTGGAGAAGGGAAAGTTCAAGGAGATCTTAGGTGAAGCCTTCCAGTACCTAAAGGGGGCCTACGAGAAATCTGGAGAGGGATTTTTACAAAGGCATGTAATGACAGGACAAGTGAGAATGGCTTTGAACTGAAAGAGAATAGATTCAGATTAGATATTAGGAAAAAATTCTGCACTATGAGGGTGAACAGGTTGCCCAGAGAAGCTGTGGCTGCCTCATCCCTGGAAGTGTTCAAGGCCAGGTTGAATGGGGCTTTGAGCAACCCAGTCTAGTGGAAGGTGTCCCTGCACAGGCAGGGGGTTGGAACTAGAGGATCTTTAAGGCCCCTTCCAACCCAAACCATTCTGTGATTCTATGATTCTATGACCTAGTCAGAGTTTTTAGAAAATACTGTGAGATGAGAAGAGTAGTTTGCAGCATTTTTACAACGGCTGAACACAAATAGGGTGGCATGGTACCCAGCCACATCAACCTGCCTCTGCTCCAGCAGATCCCATTTTCTTCTACATTTACCTTCATGTCAATTTTTTCTAATTCACATATATTTGTTCTAAGCTTTCTAACAATATTGGCTAATGGTGTCACTGGTTAGCTGATTACTTCGCTAAAAACATATGAATAGTTATTACCATGTTTATATTATTGCATCTTAACCTTGCACTCCATTGCTAACCAAAACCAATCCAACTCAAATACTCTAACTGAAGAACATACCATATTACTGTTTTCCTCTCCATACAACAAATATGGCACTAAAACTTTTTTTGGACAAGACAATAATTTCTATATTTAAACATTCATCTTGATTAATCTGTATGAAACAAATGTTTTGACTTAAATATTTCATACTTGCATTGCAGCATTGGCCAAAGGAGAGGCTTTAAGTTTTGCTGATGTAAGGCAGTTCTCTTCACAATTGCTCTTCTGAGCTGCTGTGGAAAATAGCAACCTTCACCTTGGGGAGGCAGGGGAATGGCAGCAGCAGAGTGATATTTGCCAGGCATCTCAAGAATTCAACTAGTGTCCAGACTTGGAACAGGTAATAGTTGGAAGATACCTAGTTCAGCATATATTCTGGGTTAGATCCACAAGTCAAGCCAATTTATCACAGAATCAGACAGAAGTGCTGTCTAGGTAAGTGGGTTGAGCATTTAACTGGTAAAATTTGTTCTTCTTGCAAGGATGTTGAAGATTCTTTTATCTCTTGCAGGGGTTTTGTTTTGGTTGTTTTTGTTTTTTATGAGCATGAAAAGCAATGAGACAAAAAAATCATACAGCATACTGTGTGCACTGTATAACATGTACACTTCATTGTTACCGCAGGAATGAAGACTTGGAAATCAGTTTTCCATCACTTTGTGGTCTGTCTTGCAATAATTTGTAAGGCAGCCTTCTCTTGAAGCAGAATGTTTACATTTGATTCCATCAGAAAACATCATATCCAAAAGGCTAGTTGGTTTTTTCCCAGATATAACAGGAGAGCTGACAAAATGGAAGCATTTCTTTGCTGGTGGTTGGCACTTATTTTGTAGAGGTAGAAACATGTACAAGGCAGAGGAGAATCCAGTTTTCAGGCTCACAGGTAGAATGCATGCCAAGAAGGTTGACTCTGACTAATCCTGCGGCCATAAGGAGCCCCAAGCCCGTCCATGCAGGTTAGATGGCTCCAAAGATGATGGGCTGCTTCTACATACAGTTGTTAGAATCAGTTATCTCTGAACTTCCTTCACCTCACTTCATGCTCCCAGTATGGCAATGCATGGTGGAGAAACAGGCTTCATCTCCTCTTCTCCTTCAATGACCTCAGCATTTATTACAACACTGGTGAGACTAGCCCAAAGAGAGACACGATTGTGACTTTGCCACAGCCAAAGTGACTGAGAACTGGTGCAGGGCTTGTATCTTCATTGGTTTTGCAACTATTTTTATGGGTTTGTTTTGTTTTTTTTCCCCCTGTGCACGAAGCTCCCTCAGACATGCTCCTTATCACAAAGGAAGACTCTGCATAATTAATTCCCAACATAATGGTCCCACTTCATAATTAATTTATTCATTCTCTTGCTGTATAACTGTTTCTCTACTTAACTGACTTTGGTAATAGTTCTCTGCATAATTGATTCATATTGCTGTTGATTCTCCCCATTTTTATTTAATACCAGAAATGATTTGCTGTATAACTGCTTCATTGCTTAACTCATTATCTACACAATTGCTTGGTATCATAATTGATTCACTGCTTAACTGTCCCACAGGATAATGAACAGCAAGTAATGGCCATCCACTTTTCACCTCCATTTCCTTTCCCTACATCAGCCTTTTCCTTTCTTTACGTGACAATCTGAAGCCTTCCTGACAACACACCCTGACTGCTTATGCATCCTCCCACATAACATCACACTGCTCGTGATCCTACCTAATTTTCTTCACAACATATTATGTTCTTCTGAAAAAGCATATGTACACTGGTGACTTTGCCTTGTATATTTGCACTGCCCTGCCTGAGGTATCTGCGGGAAAAAATGCAAATAAATATCCAGAAACTTAAAAAGACAACACACAACCATCCCTTTCTTCTTTTCTTCCTGCAGAGATGACCCCAAAACTCCAATCTACTCTTCCCCTATTCACATGCATGGAAATTATAGTTTGCTCTGAATCTTAAGTGAGTATGAGCCAGATCTCCACAGAGCAATTAAGACACAGCAAAGAAAGTCCTGCCTGACAGTCCCAGTGCAGCACTCGTTTAGGAAGGAAATAAGACCAGGGCTGTGGAGCCATGAAATTCTTTTTTTGCAACTTAGATGATGCCCTATATGTAAAAACAAAGAGAAAATAAATAAATCATATGGAAAATCTCCTCCCTTATTTTTGTCTTTCTGCATACAGCAATCAGGATAAGCTGCTGCTGCCCTTCTGTGCCATAAGAATTATTCCTCCTACCAAAAGTAGTTAATACCTCAATATTTTGTATACAAGGTAATTCTTGGGGTGGCAGGAAGGGATATTGGTCCAAATTGTTCTCCATTGAAAGGCACTTAGTTTTGATAGCTTTAAACACAGATGGTGTTTATCTGTTCATTCTGCGGGTAAAACATGTCTCATAAGAACATAGAAAGATTTAATATTCTAATATAAATGCCATTGGCTTATTGCTGTCAACCACAGCACTTGAATAAACATTATACACCCTTCCTTCAAGAAACCACAGTAGGGTTTTTTCCTGGCAAGTGAACCAGCTTCCAGAGAGACACATTCTGCTGGTGTTTTCTGCAAGGAGCTAGGTGCGTGACCCCATTTGAAGATTCCCGCAATAGCTGTTTAGCAACTTAGGGGATCGGGTCAATTGGTTTAAACCTTGTCTGGGTCCCAAGACTTTGAATCACAGCGACACTGATGGGCAGCACTATTAGCAGTTACTGCCATCTATGGGTCGGATCACCTCAGCTTTATTCCTCAGTGATCGTTTCTTTGTTACAAATATACCTGCTCTCTTACATGAACAAACGTAATAGAAGAAATTACAGTCATCACTGATTTCCCCACTAAAGAGAAAACAAAATAACAGAGGCATGATTTCACCTATGAAGCCACCTGTAAAGAATGAGAGATTTTGAATGCTTAATATGATTATCTGCTCTAGACAAGGAGAAAGATGACCGCTTCATTTTCCATCTTCAGTATGTTAGGTGCCACCTCTGCTTTGAAACGACTGAGGCACGCTCATCCCTGATATAACAGCACTGAAATGACTTCAAATGCTATCATTTGCATGTTCATTTGAATGCTGTCATCGCTCTTTCTTTATTTTTTTAATCCCTTCAAAGTGGGAATCCATTCATTCACTGGTTACTCACATTCTTTTCCAGCTTGGGAGGTTTTTAGCTTTCTCCATTTAGAATTAAGAGCAGTTTGGTGTATTCACCACTCTTGACAGCTGTTAATCCCCCTCAACTACACACAGTCGTTTTATGTTAAACATTTGAAGTAAGCAATAGAACTATTCAACAGTGGTTTGTACTGTGCCTGTGGTCCTTTTAGCTCATTAGTCATTCTCTAACAGTGGCTAGCTCCAGATGCTTGAGCAGGAAAGTGAAAAACCTCCGTAGTGGAAAATCAATGCAAGGGCACAGGAACCAGTCCCTTTCTATTATAGGTAAAATCCTTTTCACAAGCCAACCACATCCATCTAAAAACTGACTTCAGTTTTTGATCCCTCCCGATTCCTGTTGGAAAATTTTCCCAAGGACTGCTCTGTGGAGTACAAAACTTTTAACTTCTAATTTAAATGTATTTATGTACACTTCATACTAAATATTCTTTTATCAGTAATGTTCTTTTACATAAGCAGTGGTTCTTTTTTCTGTCCCTATTTTGCACTATTTTGTTTAGAGATGGAAACGAGATACTCTCCCAACCTTTGTTCTGCCAAGCTAAACAAGCCAATCCCTTTTTAATCACATGTGACAGAAAAGACTCTTCATTCCCTTAATTATCCTGCTGACACTAGATTGCCAGTTTGAATCTGAATTCATCTTTCCTGTGTTGGAGTGCCAGAACTGTAGCTTGTATCTAAAATGACATTATACTCAAGGGTCAATGAAACTTTCCATGTGAAATATTGAAAATACCCTACTTGATGTACCTTAGAGTTACATTTGCTTTCCTTGCAGTCACAGCACATTGGTAGGTCAATGATACCCCTTAGATCTCATTTTACCCTCCTCTTTGGTTTTCACTTAAAGTACTATCAGATGCTGTCATCAGTCCTTATTTTGCATTTTCCATTACTTCACCATTTCTGTTGCCCCAATTTTTAAGGTCATGCACCACTTCTTAATCCTTCTCTGCAGATTTCCCTGTTACAACCAAGAGGGTTATAACTCTGTAGATCAGTGCTGTGTGCCTTCAGGGACAAAGTTTACAGGACACTAAGCATGTAACCTTCAGCACTTGTTTCATTTATAGTCTCTAAGTAGGACCTAATGACTTCCATGGGGAAATGGATAGATTAAAGCCAAGCATTAAGCAATGTAGAATCATGAGATAGCATAAAGTTGTTCATCCTGTCCTCTCCTGGCTTGCAACTGCATTGCTGATGCCTCTTCATGCAGGAATTAGTCCCCAATGCCCAGTTACAGAAACAGATAGCTCTGAAGCTACTGCAGCCTTCTGAAAGCACCTCCAGAATTCAGTGAATCTACCTGCTGGTTAGTATATAACAATTTTCAGCACAGAGAAGGTCAAAACCCTGCCCTGTCCCTGGCAGTGTTCAAAGCCAGGTTGAACAGGGCTTTGGGTAATCTGGTCCAGTGGATGGAGTCCCTGCCAGTGGCAGGGGATTGGAACTAGATGATCTTTAAGGTCCCCTCTGGCCCAAACTATTCTGTGATTCTAGGATTCTGTGAAGCAGATCTGGAAAATTACACTGGAAAGGGAAAAAAACGAACGCATTCATCTCTGATGCAGAGATAGAAAGACGGTTGTACTGGGAGTCCTCTGTAGGTAGCGGTAGTGACTTTGCTTCCTTTAGAGATGGAAATGGGCATTGAAAGGGGCCACTGAAGAAAGACTACCGAAGAAAATATACTGCACCAATTTCTGAATCATCCATAGATGAAAAGACGACTACCTGCAGACTCAGAAATGTCGCCAATTACTGCCATGCTAATGCCAGGCAATGTGCCTACAACAGCCAAGCAGATACAATGCACATTAGACAAGTTTCTGCTTTTATGCACAATGAATATAAACGGGGCCATGTGGGTGAGACCACCAACGTCCCTGAACTTGTACAGTGCCAAGTGGTTTGAGAAATGGCTATTCATGCAGGATTAGTGTGCGAGTATAAAAAGGTCTCTCGGACATACTGAAGTAACATTTATAGTTTATTTTGTGGTAAAATTGTTGGCTTCTACCCTTCTGGTTTATCACCACAGCAGCTGGAAGTAATTGCCGCTACAGGCGCCAGCCCTGTGTACATGCACTGTCTCAGCTGCAGTGACAAGCTGTGATGCGGCACTGCTATGCGCTGCAGCTCACTCACCTTTGATTTTTACAGATACATTGGAATTATTCCAATTTCATACTGATTTACCACAATTATTGATTCTGGTTAGAAGAAGAAAACATGCTGCACGCTTTTTGTGAACACACAGGCAACAGAAAAAATAGACTTGTTCGGAAACAAGTGCTACCTGGAGTGCACCCTCTGCAGGTTTGCTGATGACACCAAGTTGTACGGTGTAGCTGACACACTGGAGGGAAGGGATGCCATCCAGAGGGACCTGGACAGGCTGGAGAGGTGAGCTCGTGTGAACCTCATGAAGTTCAACAAAGACAAGGAGAAGGTTCTGCACCTGGGACGGGGCAATGCCAAGCACAGCTACAGGCTGGGCAATGGGTGGATTGAGAGCAGCCCTGTGGAGAAAGACTTGGGGGTGTTGGTTGATATAAGCTGGACATGACCTGACTTCAGCGTGCGCTTCCAGCCCAGAAACCCAAATGTGTCCTGGGCTGCATCCAAAAGAGCGTGACCAGCAGGTGGAGGGAGGCGATCCTGCTCCTCTCATGAGACTCCACCTGCAGCACTGCGTCCAGCTCGGGCCATCAATGTAAGAATAACACGCACATGTTGGAGTGAGTCCAGAGAAGTGCCACAAAGCTGATAGGAGGTCGGAGCACCTTTCCCATGGAGACAGGCTGAGAGAGTCAGGCTTGTTCAGCCTGGAGACGGTAAGACTCAGGGAAGACATTACTGCAGCATTCCAGTACCTAAAACCGGGGTCCGCCGGGGCCACGGCGAGCCGGAACTGTCCCGGCTGCCAGGAGGGCACCGGGGAGACTCTGCCTCCCGCCCGCCCGAGCAGCTCTTCCAACCGCGCCCCGTGGCGTGAGCCATGACAACAACCGGCGCCGGCGCCGCTCACGTGCCGGAGGCGGAAGTGAGGAGCCCGCGTGAGGGCGCGTGTTCAGCGATGGCGTTCCGCTAGCGGCGTCGGTGGCAGCGGCAGCGGTTTCGCTCTTTCCCCCTTCCCTCGGTCTGTCGGTCGGTCGGGATCGGGAGGCGCGGCCATGGCCAAGGGCCAGGCGGCTGTAACCGCGGCTGTGAGCGGCGGGAGGCGGGCGCTGCTGCTGCTGCTGCCGTTGAGGCCGCGCGGCTCTCGGGGCGCCGTGTCACGTGGCTGCCGCGCGCCCCCGTCCCCGGCGTGCCGCGGCCTCGGTGACTGCTGGCGCTCGGCTGCGCCGCGGGGGTGCGGAGCCGCCGTTACGGTCGTTAACGGCAGCGAAGGGCGGGGACGCCGCTGCGGGGAGCGCGGTGAGAGCTTGGGGG
>JANRGW010022335.1:0-33467 GCA_024733675.1 Psilopsiagon aymara
TTGGATATAAGGAAGAAGTTCTTTACTGTAAGGGTGGTGAGGCACTGGAATGGGTTGCCCAGGGAAGTTGTGAATGCCCCATCCCTGGTGGTGTTCAAGGCCAGGTTGGACATAGCCTTGGGTGGCTTTGTTTAGTGTGAGGTGTCCGTGCCCAAGGCAGGGGGGTTGGAACTGCATGAGCTTGAGGTCCTTTCCAACCCGAACTGTTCTACGGTTCTATTTTAAAAAAGGGTAAATATTTTTGTCCTGAATTATTATCCAATGAATATACTTTGTTTAGAAATGAACTATACTTATGGTAAATAACATGAGGTTAAATACTATTTAATCTAACTGCATTAAAATTAATAATTCTCAAGAATTCTTTTTGAGCAACCTTCTTAGGAATATTTATCTTTGAAACAGAAGAAAATGCATTTACAGAAGCATGACAATTACTTGATCTTAAACTCTTCCTTTTACCGAAAACAGCTTAACCATGACACTAAAGGGGATTTCCATTCATTCCTGCAGTTTAGACACTGTCTGAGTGCCCAATGATGAACGCTAAAATGATAAGTAAACTCTGACTGAAGCAGTTTGACTGAGAAGTAGGATACTGTGTACTGTATATGTGACATTATTTAGAATTGTTACTATAAAATGCTGATCCAAAGGTTTCAGATGTATAGAAGTAAAGTAGTGCCATATATTATTCATAAATAGTAATAAATAGAGCACACATTAAAAATTAGTAAAAATAACTGACATAGTCATATTGAACTGCATAAGAACCACTCTTAAAATAGAGGCTAGATTTCTTGAAAGCAGCTTTTCCTCATTCTTGAATACTCCGCTAACCAGCAGTTAGTACGGTAACTGCTGTGTGTAAACCTGCAACTCAGAGACAGGCAGACTGTAAAATCAGGCAGAAGCGGACCTCCCGTGGTACTTGAGACCATGGCAGTAGCATACTTGTGATCTGTCCCATTTCCAGGGTTTATACACGCCACAGTTCCACAGCGAGGTCATGCAAAACCATGGAAGACTTGTTTGTGTTGGAAGGCACCTTAAAGCTCACCCAGTTCCAGCCCCCTGCTGCAGGCAGGGACACCTTCCACTAGACCAGGCTGCTCCAAGCTGCCGGCCTTGATCACCCATAAGTTCTAGATTCAAACACAAAGGAATGTGAATGCTCAGATTCACAGAGCAATACTGCACTGACTGTTACTTTGTTTTTGAAAAGATCTCCCCTTTAAAATGTTCATTATATTTTTGTTCACTTCAGAAATCCCTCTCATGTACAAAAGATTCTCTTGACTGCAAGCATCTTGCAGAAGGAGTTACAACAGCAGTATTTAGGTATGAGGACAATTGCAGTAAACATGGTAAAACAAGCATATACAGAGATTCCACCATCACATACACTGCTGCAGACAGAGGAATCCCCTCTTTCAGTTACTGCACTATCTGGTCTGAAGACACTGTTGAGTTGCAGATTTGAAACATCAGCACTTAGTATGTAGTGCATAGCCAATGTCTTCATTCTTTGCAAAATGCTCACAAAGATCTCATTACCTCCTGATGAAAAGAACTGTGTTTGACTGGAGAGTCTGTGTCAAGGGATATATGAAAGTGATCTATGCACCAATACTATAATCTGTTCCTGGTTCTGTTCTGCAAGGAGATCTAGCAAATCTGCCTTCTTCCTTAGAGTGGGCTGTGCAGAGATTGCCAGGCACTGTCAATACAGCAAAAGAGCAGAGAGAGTGGAAACAGCTCCCTTAAAATTGCTTTTCATTTTTACATGTTTGTGCCTTGCCTGCTTGCTGTTGCATTTTCTACAGTAGCAACACCAGCCGTTTGGGGCAATAATGCATTACATGTTTGATTCCCTTTCTCAGATTAGATGGGATTATATTACTGCCTTCTTCAAACGGTGTCGGGAAAGCTGATGTTGAATCTAAGTAATCTTTTTTCAGGCTGTAGTTTCTACTCATACAACTTTTTTTAGTGACTACAGTCAGCAGGTGATTGTGCTGAAAATGATGTATCTCTATCAGCTCTTCATGGAAAGCAGAACAGCAGTCATAAAAACACAGCTTTCCAACCCCCAGCATTGCCCTTCCCCAGGCACTCCCAGAAACATAAAAGCCCAAAGACAAATGAGGCAGAAGTTTGTTGTGTTGACTTTCCCAGAGGTGAAGAATATATTTCCCTGTCTCGACTACGCTGGCACACTGCTGCGAGTGGGTATCTCGACATTGGATTCTGCCTCAGCTGCTGGAATTGTGCCACTGGCAGCTGCACTTCCAAAATTAAGAAACCAATCAATTTTCTGTAGCACAACCAGAACAGAATTCATCGCTACTTCCAGAGCCCGTTCCCTCTGCCACTTCTGTTCTTCTATACTTGGCATTCAAAACACGAAAGAAGCTGATGGTGAAGCTTAGAAACTGCGGAATCAACTTCAAGAGGTTATTGCTCCTTGTCATGATTTATCCCCAGCCCAACTGAGTCACAGGCAGCCTCTAGCTCACACCTCTCACAACCCCAGTGGGGTGGGAGAATTGGGGAAAAAAGGTAAAATCCCATGGGCTGAGATAAGAACAGCCTAATAATTGAAATGCAGTAAAATATAGTAAAACCAAAACCAATAAAAGGCAATCAAGATAGAGAGGAACAAGCCCCAAGACAGACAAGTGATGCACAATACCTCCCCAACCACTGATCAATGCCCAGGCCATCCCCAAGTGGTGACTGCTGCCCCCAGCTATCCCATAGTGTGTCTATACTGAGTCTGTGGTCTGGAATACCCCTCTGGCCAGTTCATATATATGTGTCTATACTGTCATCCCCCAGTGCCTGTATTGAGCCTGAGACACTGAAGAGGCCTTGGTCAGGTCAGCTCTGCTGCCAACTCAAACATCAGTGTTTTATCAACTCTATTCTCAGACTAAATCTAAGCCACAGCACAGCTCCTGCTACTAGGAAGAAAATTGACTGTATTCCAGCCTAACCCAGGACATTCCTACCTGCTGTGGAAGTGGTCAACACCCATGTGGTTGAAGGTGATGTAAGTCTATTCGGATTTTCACATGCATTTTGGAAAAATCTGCCACCAAAAGGTCTTTAGGAAACTAAGCATCTGTGGCTTGAGAAAGAAAGTCATTGCTGGAAAAATATGGTGAGATAGGAAACACCAGATCAGAGTAAAGGAATAATTTTTACAGTGGAGGGAAGTCACCAATGGAACCCTACAACCAACAACCTGTGCCTTTGCTGGCACAGCAAAGGTGACACAAAAGCTGGTCAGAGTAGCAAAGATGATCCCTTAAAAAGTACATCCATACAGAGTACGGGACAGCCTGCTGCATGGTGCAAGGGGACAAGCTGACCATGAGTCCACAGTGTGCCCTTGAGGCAAAGAAAACCAACAGCAAGTTGGGTTAAGCATGAGGAAGAGCATTACCAGCATGCTCAGGGAGGTGGGTGAACCTTTTTCTCTGCCAAGCACTGTCAAGACATTTCTATATCAATGTGTTCAGTGCTGGGGTCCCAGATCACAAGAGACATAGACTTCCTGGAGTAAGTCCAGTGAAAGACTACAAATCTGATTAAAGGAACTGTTGAGAGGAGCGACTGAGAAAGCTGAGACTGCTCAGACTAGAGAAGACTCCAGGTATTGTAATGTTACAAGAGAGGGAACCAGTGTCTTCTCTTCATCCCTGGAGATGTTGGACATAGACTTTGGTGGACTTGGCAATGTTGGGTTTACAGTTAGACTAAATGATCTTAAATGTCTTTTCCAACGTAAATGATTCTATTATCCTGAGCTTTAGGAAGAGAGGTTGGACTAGAAGATCACCTAAGGTGCCTGCCAGCCTCAACTACACTGTGATTCTGTATGAGAACAGATTGAGTGGCCTAGGACTTCTTCAGCTGAGAAGACATGTCAGTGCAGCGTAACAAGTCATGAATGAGAAGTTAAATAAGAGTAAGAATACTTTGTTCACTGTTACTTCCAGTGCAGGGACTTTTGAATAATCAGATGAATTTTCCAGGGGTCCAGTTCTGACGGAATGAAAGGATGTACCTCCTCCTGACACAATTCACAGACCTGTGAAACTTGGCGCCAAGAGATTTGGGGGACACTCTAAGTCTTCATGGGCTCCAGAGGAGATCAGAAAACTACATGGGAGGGAAATTCATTGAGGATTTCTGAACAGAAAAAGGCACACAGACCTCAGGAAATCGCCTGAGCTGAAAGTACCTGGCAGCCCAAAGAGTTCAGGAGACAAATATGTATTCCCCTAGGAATCCTCATGGGTTCACTGCAGGAGACAGCATAATGGTCTACATCAACTTTGCTTAAGGAAAGCTTTTATGTAAAGGATTATCTTATATACTTTCAAGCAAATAACATAGTTTGATGCTTACTATAGTGCTTACTGTTCATCAGCAAAAAATGCTCATGGAATGTGCATTCCACAAACTAAACATTAAATAGTTATTTTCTTACAACCATTTCTATAGTTCTCTTAAACTCTCACCTGATAATACCAGTACCCAAATAAGGACTGTTATGTTTCCATGCCTATATAACTTCTGGCACAACTTCCCCCACCAATCCATGCCCAGGATGATGGAAATGATGAATAATCTCTACCAAAGGATTAAAGACATAAATTAAACTATGAATCTGTAGCAGTCAGCCACAAACATGGTATTTTCCATTCAAATAAGCATATTCAAATAAGTTCTGACTAGCTGGCATATATTTAATCTTATTTTATAGTAGGGACACAGGAGACAGTAAGAGCAAGCAGACACCCCAGGACAGGGAACTTGCCAGTAGAAGCTGGATGAAAATCCTCCAGCAGAAACAAGTTGGAACCACAGGTTATATGTGAGCTTGTGTTTAACAGTTCACAACTGACCTATCCATAATGAATGGAATTAATTTATACTTTCAGCCTCCCACAACCCCCAGCAGTGTGTTCCAGCACTTTGTTATTCACTGTGTGAAACAACACATTCTTTTGTATTTCTCTAAACCCAACACATCCCCATTTTTCTAGCCTTTTGCCAAACCCAAGGGTTTCAGTAGGACCTCCTGAGTTACTGGCTGAGAGCCACACACAGAGGGAATGGTGCCTTGGCTGCAGAACTACAAGGGCTCTGCTCCAGTTTCAGGTCTGACAGTGTGCAAAAGGTTTTTGGTTTGGGCTTTTTTTGCCTTTTCACAAAGAAAACCAAACCCACAAGTGACTGACTGCTGGCAGTACACTGCCCTATAGAGGTACCTCTGCTAGCTGCAGGGAAGATCAGTATCCTAAGGAGCATCACAGAAGTGATACGGTTCTCTGCAATGCTACTCTAGCTACTTGTCTACAATACCACCAAAGCCGTGGTCCAGCTTCCGACTGGTACCCACTGAGTATCTCTACTACAGTTTATTTATTTCAAAAAGATTTATCTCCTAAAAACCCAAAGGAAAATTTTTAAAACATTCTTCACTTGAACGAGAATGTCTCTAGAAAACCCCTCAACTGAAACCAGTATTTAATAAACCAAAGAACGGTTCCAAGTGACAATGTATTACCTATCATCCTGTTAGACAATTACATGGTTAAATGCAGACAGCATTGATTTCACACTGCCCACATAATAATCCAAATATTGCAATTCATAACCATAGTGAAACCTGAATGCTGAGGCAAAATAAAGATCAAAGACACAATTAAAAGTCAATCATCTTTTGTAAATAGTAATGTCAAAACAGAGAGAACTGAAGTCTTGTGCCACATACACCTTCGGGTATCAATACTGACAATACAAGTCAACAATCCAAAGTGAAAGACAAGGAAGTATATTATATTATTATAATTTAATCTCACTTTAGTCACTCAACAGAGCTACAGATCTGGATAATTCCATCCTAACTCAGCAAAAACTGCCTCAGAAAACTAAGAAAAGGCATATAGTTAATCTAGAGCATTAAGCACTTCACTAAACCGTCTCAAACCCTCTTTCCATTTGAGAACTCTCACTTTCTGTTCAATATAACATAAGACAACAGAATAGAAAGGATACAAATTACTAGCAAGACAGTCACACACAAAGATTATTTCACTTCAGCTACTTTTGTACTTACTGGGGTAAAAATACAGAACAGAGGTATGGCTATGTTCAATCAGTGCAGTTAGCCAGCCCACTGTCTTTTAATTGCTGCCCAAACCGGATGCTCAGGGAAAGACAACAGCAAACGTTTCCCAAACCAAGAAATTTCAATTTCATTCTAATTAATTAAACTGCATCAAACTATTTTATGATTTTATATTTTCAAATTTCTTGAGTACAAGGCAATGGAAATGCTCTTCAAAAGAGGGCTTTCCTGTCTGCACTGTCCTCACAAGAAGTCTGCAAGACCCGCCACCTCCCTTACTCCTGCCACAGACACAGGTAACCAACAGGCTTCACGCTGCATCACTCTGATCCAGGAGCTCTCAGAGAAACTCTCAGGGCCAGAGCATCTTGGCCCTTGCCTTTGGTACAGACTTGGTATTTGGTATCTTACTTTGTGCCATTTTGTGCAATCGCATTACAACTACAAAGAATCATTTTTATCCAGTTGTTTTAATGCAGAAAACAAGAAGCAGGAATGAGTCAAGGATACACAGAACTGTCTATGACAGCCCAAGGAAGCACAAGGAAATGAAAGCCAATAAATGTCTTTAAGCAACGATTAAGTCTAAATTATGTGCCGCCACCGTGTACAGCAAACCCAAATGAGCTAAAATAAAAAGCTACATATTACTTCTCTTACTCTATTATTTATTCTAGGAGCAAAAATAAGACTACAATAAGATTACTTCACAGCTAAACCTTCAGAATATCAATTCTGTGGCAGCAATGCCCAGTAGCAAAGTGTTTCAGAATACTGAGCAGTACAGATTCCTCCTCAAGGAGTGTATGGCACAAACCCAGATATATTTATTCCCTGCAGTCTCAATGGATCCATATTCACAAACAGAAACTCTACTTCCTCATCCTGTAATCTCTTCCTTGCATTTCACCAAAGGTTAAATACTGAGCAAGGAATAGTCATTAACTAAGGCATCTTATAGAACCCTAGAATAACAAACTCAGGCTTTAAATTAATTTTTCCCCATACTCTTGATTTGACGCAAGTCAGAAGCCTCCAATCCTGAATGTGATGGCCAGCTATGGGTGGGAAGTCTTGCAGCATCTGTAACAGCCAGCGAGCACTGCCATCATGGGTGGCAACCAAGGCTCCCAGGAAGGAATTTGTTCTGGTACATAAGGGTGGGTAGACAAACCATTGACTTGTTCTGTGGACTTGGACCAACCTGATTCTGCGGATGAAGGAGCATGGCCATAGCTCTCCAACCGGCAGGGTACCATCACATTGCTGCAACGATGATAACATGGTAAATACCATCTGACTATGTGTCTCAGAGTTAATTACTGGTGAATGGTAGCTGGAATTTGCTTGGAATCAGACCAAGAGCCTGGCACTTACCCCAGGATTTGTGCCAAGAAACTCTGAGATTCCTCTAGCAAGCTTAGAACAACAATTTATCCAATTATCTCACATCTGAAGACTTTTATTTTTGGGGGTTTTCTGGTTGCTCTCAGTTCCAAGTCACTGAGACTCCACCTGCCTGTTTAAAGAAGCTCGCATCACTAGGTAAGGACCTACTAATGACATCCAGCTCCATAAGCGGCTCAATGGATAGAAAAAAAATCAGAATGAGTTCCTTTACTAATCTTTATAAATAAAGGCAAAGTTATAAACCAGATTTGTTTTAAACCTTCAGGCATAAACTTCTCATCTGTTCCCTCTGATGGATTTGTCTTGGAGAAGTTAATTTTGGAAACAAACTGATAGGCTCATTCAAGTGCCCTACACAATTAGTTCAAAAAGGCACTTATAGGACTGATGTCAATGGTGAGTGACTGAACTACACCTCCAAAACACCTTCCCCTCTCCACTGATGAAAGAGACAGCCATCTACAAAGTCAGAAACTTGCTTACACGTGCCATAATTACACATTATATATGTAATGTTGAATATGATGACTCCGGAACAACTTATCTACTTTGTTGTGAAGTTCAAGATACAGAACAGACCATTTTAGTTTGTAATCTCAAATCATGCACCACATTTTCTGCCTTCCTGCATAACATAGAAGCTCACTGAGGGCCAGTGCTTTATCTACTCCAATCATTTTCCACCTATGTTCTGCTCACCTTCACGGACAGATAAACAAGTTCTTTAGACCTCCAGGCTGGGAAAGTACCAGCTTTCACTCTACCATTTTGTGAGCATCCCTCAGAGTCACCAAGTTGCTTTATTATTTTTCACAGAGGGTTTAGAGGATCTGTAAAGCAGGGGTTGTTACTGGAGTGGCAAGAACCATATACCCAACAGGCGAATTCAAGTAAACAAGCCACTCAAGTTTCACTCAAATTCTCTGTGAGCCTAGTCCTTTGTAAAGAGAGCTGGGCAATGGAAAACCTTTCATTTATGCCACAGAGCTGGCAGAAACTTCAAGTAAAACCAAGCTCAAGATGGAAAAAGCAATAGAATAAAAAAACCCATAAATGCCATTTAGGAATTGCATCCAGAACCTGCGGTACTTGACACTAAGGGGGCTACTGAATACTGGCATAGAGCAGATGTTTAATTTCACAGATTCAGTTTAATTTTCATTACTTGTAAAATGGTGTCAAACAGTCAAGGTGTTTGGTCAAAACCAGGAAGGTTATTTTGGAAGTCAAATGTTGTTTTTCTCATTCTCTGCGTAAATGAAGCAATTGAATTTTGATTCCTAAACAAGAGTTTGCTTCAAAGTGTAACAATAATAGTAAAAAGAATCAAGGAAAACACCTCTTTAAAATAAAACCCCTTTTTAAGGTGCTGGTCTGCGCAAAATGCTTTGCATTTGTTCTGCTTAAATATCAATATGTGAACACAGAACTGAAGTGCAAATTCACCAGGAACCAGGTTCTGCCGTCCCTTCTTCCCAAATCCAGCTGCACTTTCTTGATTCAGCCATTCTCTGACAGTTCACATGGGTTGACAATAAGCTAACAGATGAAAGATTGGTGAACCTGGATCCCAAACAGCAGTACCCCATCATTCCTGCCAGGTTTGTACACAAATCTACTCAATACACTTTCTGGCCTTTTCTGTTTGTGTTTCTTGCCTTATCCTTATTTACAGTCCTAAACTGAAGGAGTAGCATTTGGTTTACACCCGTGTAACAAAACATATGATATACACTCTGTGCCCTGATGGCATCTTCTTGCAGCCATGATTCTGGTGCAAATGGTCACAGAATGCTCAGTTCATTTGAGCCTCAGTGTTTAAAGGAGCTGTCTATAAACATCCATATGGGGAAATATGTTAAAATATGGAAAACTAAGATTGTGGACACAGTTAAGTAAGGCATCTTCAAGAATATTAATGACCTTTACAGGAATTCCTGGACCACCATCTTTTCTGGAATTTAACATTAACACAGGAATAAATTTATGTCTTTAAAGACTCTTATTCCAGAGGAAAAGAATATGAACTCTACCCCCAAGTCACATAATACACCACAGCAGAATCTAAAGTTATGAAATCCTGTTGACTATTCCATCCTATTATCGATCTTCATGGGAAATTCTGATGATGTAACTTTAGTGTGTATGTATGTGTTTGTGTGTTTAAATATATTGTAAAAAGCATAAGGAAGAAACAATAATGCAGTGCTAGGTAAAGCAGTCAGCAATCAATCCAGCTTCAACTGCCTAAACAGATGCTCTACTAAGACAGCGGAGCTGCTCTATGCATAAGGAAGGAACAGTCAACAGTTCAGCATAGTCATTAAGAGCAGAGAGCATCAGAAACCACAGCTGCAGCTGCACACATCTCATCTTCCCCATTTGCTCTCCTGGATGTGGATCCTTGCTGTGAGCTGCCTGGCAGCTGGTGACAGTTTGTGTTGGGGCAGACAGTGTGGTCTCCCACATGCATCAGGGCAGTGTGCCAACAACTGTCACCAGTCACCACCCACCTTCTTCTCACAGCTTCCCTCTCCTTACTTCCTATCACCTTATCCCCCCTTTCCCACACTGCCCTTGCAAATAAAGCACATACGTACACACAGGTGTCTTATAAACCATATGGCAGCAGATACAAAAGGCATGGTAAAGAGAGAGGAGGGCAGAGCAAGGCACATGCAGGTGTAAGATACCTACGTAACCCATAGCTCTCTTATACCACCCTGGAGGAAGGCACCTTTCCTGTTCCTTTCTGCCTCCTCATTTTGAATTTCATTAGTTCAGAGAATACCTTCAGGGGAGAACTTCAGTACCAACCTGTAGGCTACTTCTGGGGGAAAACCAGGTGAGCACCCAACTCCCTTTACTAGAAGCCTGAGGCAGAGAGTACCCCAGGCTGACAGTGAGCCCCTGTGCAGAGCACCTCTCCAGTGGGAGAGCTGGGGTGTACACAGGGCACTTCAGCCATTCCTACTTTCCTGCAGAAGTTTGCCCAGCCTGCTTTTTCTTGGATTCTTTGGAGAATCCAACTGTTATTCCAGTTCTAGGATGGAAATGAAAAGATTCTCAGAAATGTCTGGGGGATTGGAAAGGTTTTATTTTTCCTTCATACAGATCTTTCAAGAACAATCTTTAGGAGCACTGTTTTATAAACAGCAAGTAACAGCTTTTCTGCACATCATTCCACTAGTGCAGCAGATTCCTCTTTTTCTTTTCTCTCTCATTCCCCTGGAATAACAGGATTAACAAGAATCCTGTTAGCAATCCTTGAAATAACTATGTATTTCCAGTGCCCCTATTTATATGGCATCATATAGCCACTTGTGACTGCACAGAAATAGCACTGAATATTTATTTGCTTCACTTACTATCCTCACTGTGCACAAGGTCCCTTATTATTATTTCCATACATCCCTCAGTATTTCTCGTAACCATTTTTAATGTCACCTGAAAAAAATGAATTTTTAACAATAGCTTTTCTCCTGCTTGTAGACTTGACTTCTAGAGCAGCTGGCAGGCCGGAGCCATGGGTAGCATTTGCAATTCCTTAGATGTTCCTGGGAATGTTAATCAGTTTATGCACAAAAAGGCTTTTCAAGTTTACCTTCCAGCTGCCATCATTATCAACAGTGAAAAATCTCTCCCTGTTATGCCAATATACTGTGCTAATATGTGGATCCTGTCTCCCTCCAGTGGCATATCACATTAGCTATAAAGTCTAATATTAAAGCACAATTAGCGCTTCCCTAGAGCTCAGATGATGTCTCTCCATTCCTGAGGTTGCTAAGGGGTTGCAGGGATAGCTGGAAGAGATTTCATGTAGCCTAGAAGCCCCAGGGAAATTACAAAATGACTCCATTCTTTCCACAAGTCTCTTCTAAGTGCCAAAACCTGCTGCTGCCTGCTCAGCTTGCTGTTGCTTGTGTAGCAATGGCAGGAAACATAAGGAAAAACCGTGGGGAGAAGCAAACTATTTGTTCAGGGCTTGAAATACATCTCCAAAGCAGTAACTGCACTTCTGAAGTCACATTTGCTTATAAAAATTAATGGTCACAACATTATGCCATTGAAAAAACACAGAGTCGTATATTGAAGAATAAAAAGGTATGTCACGTTCTCCCACAGACACCCATAGTTTTGCAATGATGCATTCAATTTAGGTCATGCCTTTCCCACAGCATACTTCAGTATAGCTCAGATCTTTGCACGATGTAGTGACCTGTGCAGTGAACAACTCCTAAGCTGTTCCATGCACTGCAGAGGGTAGATTTTTGTCATAGCAGAAGACCCTGAATGCTTTCAGCCTTTTGAGGTGTACCTGCCCAGTCACTGGAGTGCTAATTCACCGTGACAGAACAGTGAGTGTTCCTTTGAGCAGGGAATGAATCAGAACTTCATTTAGTTCTGATTTTGAGCAGGGAAAATGTAATGCACTCCCAGACTGGCCTTCAGTCTCTGCAGAAATGGGAATAGCATCCATCCCTATGGAGCTTTCTTAAACACCTCTGCCCTTCCAGCAAGAACACAGCATTACAGCAATGTGCTGGTCCTCCTGTTCTTTGAGGCCACGTAAACAATTTGTAATGCAAAAGCTGTAGTACACAGTAAAAGGAAATAGTTCCTCACTGTGGAGGTCATAAACTGCATTACAGGGAAAAATGTTTCTAAGCATCAGAGCAGTCTATACCCTGCACTTAACATTTAAAATCCCAGTAATATGCAATGCTGGCACAAACAGCAGACTTTAAGGATAAACTCTCTCTCAAGTTTAAGCTTGAAAAGTTTGGGCAGTGATTATTACTGAGCAGCAACATGAGAGCCCCACAGTCCCCAGGAGGACTTTTTTCCTCTCATAGAAAGCACAGTTTGAAATTCAGTTTCTATATCAAACAAACAAAGACCCATAGTTCAAAAATACATACGTTGAGTCAGAGCCATAGCTATATAGATAGCAAATACAGGTCAGGACTTTCAGACCTGTGGACCTTGTATGTGTTTCTGGCATCTCACTCTTAGTTAAATTTATTGCAACTCGTGTGTGCATCACAACTGCCTGGATCAGAAAGCAAATACCTTGTGAAGGAAACAATACAGAGGATGGGAGGAAATGAGTAGGAAAAAGAAGAGTAACTGTTAACAGAACTGGACAGCTCATTACTATTCTTTTTTTCCTGCTAATTGATTTTTAAGAAATGGCTGTCCAAATTCTTCTAAAACCCACTCAAACCTGAAGAAAATTGCTGAAGGAGTCACTAGACATAGTGGCATAAAAAGGCCGGTGAGATCTAGGACACAGTACCTACCTCTGAACCCTTTCTCCAAGCACTATGCTTACCACCACTCTTGGCCATGCCTTAAAGAAGTACATTTCTCATTAGACTGAAGCTTCTCACATTCCAAACAGATTAAAGCATCAAAAGATTCTCCAGCAATCAGATGTCATTTCATTGCCACCACAGGAAAATTCCTTCACATTTTAAGGCTCAGGATGCTTAGACTGATACATTCCAGCTCTAAAGTCCACCATTTGGGAATCCACACAGTTCCCTTGATTTTCTGAGCACAAAATGAAAACACCGAAAATGGAAACACAGTTTGTTTCAAAGCTAGGAGGGCATTTCTGTCCCCTTCTGCCTTTGAACACAGAGGTTTCCTTCCGCCTCAAGGTGGCAATACAACCATGATAGCTGCTGGCTTCCAGGGCTGCAAGTACCAAACCTGAATCAGTCTGGGTTATTTCTCCTGCTGTTAAGCCATCAGCAAAACAGCTCTGCAGTGTTATCAAAGATTGGAAAGGAAAAATTGTGGGAAGATAAATTCTCAAATATGTTTCCAGTTTGGATTTTCAGAAAAGGATTTAAGAGAATATTCTCTCTACGCCTCTTCAGTATTCCCAAATGTGTCCCACATACCTGACTGTTATAATCAGCCTAAATGGTTAGCAATTGTTGACATCTTTTCTTAAAAGTATAATCTAATGTACATGCTCCAACATAGGAAGATGATATTAAGGAAGAAGTAACTAGCAAAATAAACTCAATAAACTGAAAAATTAAGGAGTAGGTAATGAAAATTCCCCTGTATCTTTCAGATAATTTGCCCTGTCATTCATTTATCGTGCTTAATGTTCCCATGAGAGTGTATCAGAGACAAAGTACAACCTGTATTCATACAAATGTATTCTCATAGGATCATTTCAATTGGAAAAGACCCTTAAGACCCGGCACTGCCAAGTCCACCACTAAACCATATCCCTAAGTGCCACATCTACACATCTTTTAAATACCTCTAGATATGATGACTTCACCACTTCCCTGGGCAGCCTATTCCAGGGCTTCCTCCCTTTGGAGGAAGAAACTTCTCTGGCCAATTCAGCTGTAAAACCCAGATTGATTCAATTTGTTCAAGATTTTGGTAAGCACCTACTGTTGTGAGTGCAATTCTGACTGTGTTGACGTATTCACCCCCAGTAACTCAGCCAGTTCTTAACATTCAAACATACAATAAGCAAGAAGGAGAATCCACTGCTACAGCAGGGTTTTAATTTACACAGGTATGTTTTCCGCATCATTGAGCATAATATTACACCTTGAGCCATCAAACGGGTACAGCTGCTGTCCCCAGCTGATTAAACCTCTTCACACCTTGGGAAAATCCCATTATGAAGCAGCAAATATTTTCCCCAAAAAAGAACAGTGAATAACACACACAAACACAATTACATATTGAGGCACAACTAGAACCACACTCTAGGTCAGGCTTTGGACACAAAGACCGTAACAATCCTATTTACTTTGCTAAATACTTCTTTTTGTGTGAGGTATAACTCAGGCAAGACTTCATATTTAAGCTCTAAACAGTACCTGCATCCTCCAGATTGGGGTGGAGCCAAATTTCAAGCCAATTTAAGCATGAAGGTTCTAGAGGCCTCACTGTTGATGAAACAAAGGATTTCTGAAGCTTAAATATGGTACTCCACTATTATAATGAAAAGTGATTGGTATGAGCTCTACAAATACACAGGACAAAGGATGGCATTTTCAGACCGGGAGGATTCAGTCTGCTGGAGAGATAGAATATAAAAATGAAATAGAGAACACAGCACTTGAAAGCTAAGAGGAACTGAAAAGACAGATGAATAGCGGCTTAGAAAGCTATAACGAACCATGGAATGCAAATTACACAAAGACAAAGGCTTCAAGAACTTCAAACTAAAGCAAGCCTTGAAGAGAAACTTAATTTATTTAACCCACAGTAAACACAGTTGGCACTGTGGTTCAAACACTGCTCCTCCAACACAGACGTATTAGCCTCCTTGGAACATTATCTCAACAGACCTCCAGCTCGTACACATGCACTGCGCTGTGATATTGTGAAGCAAATTCAAAGAAACAAGAGTAAAGATCGAAACCGGAAGCACCAACGGCAAAGGTTAATTCAGTTGTCCTACGCAAGCTTCTTGGCAAAAGCCTCAAGAACACATTGAGGAGAGGCTTATGGAATGGGCCGTTTCCGATACAAAAATTCATGGGTTTGAGCATTATTAAGCTCTACATTTCTATAGAAGGGAAAATGCTTATCTATTTATCTCGTTACCATTAAAAGTTGCAATAAAGCTGAACCAATTCCTTTCCACCATTTTTAATTAAAAAATGCTGCCAAATTTAGTTTTATACTTCCTTTATTCCTTGAAAACTGACCAGAAATCCTGCGGACAACTCGGGAATCTTTCTTCAAAAATTGATTAGTCTCAACACAACATTTAATTTTTAAGGAAACTGCATTCTTTCCAACACAAAAATCATTCTCGACAACCATTTCAGCACACAAACCATGTTTAAATTACATACAGTAGTGCTCAAGTTCTCTGTTCGAGTTCATTCTACTTCAGCTTTTTTCCTACAAAAAGCTGCTTAAAACCCTAAGGCAGGAGTATGGCAATATGTCAGTTAAAGTCTCAGTGAAACGCAGAATAAATTGGCTTGTTAAGCCAATCCATTAAGCCTTCTGAAAAGACATCCCAGTATCAGCCAAGCTCTATGTGTGGGACAATCAGATACATCCACACGTGCCTTTTAAGGGCTCTGTGCTTCACAGACTGCTTAGGCTAACACCATGTGCTTTGGGAATTGTCATGGCAACGGTGTATTTCCTTGCAAACGGATCAGTATAGTAAACAGGCATATAAAACCCCCTTGTAGCCTGACAATAACGTGGCTTAAGCTTGCATGCCCTCCCTCAATGACACACAGAAGCAAGGGTGGTGATGGCATGTGAAAAATCCACACACAAGGCAAAATCCTGTTAACAGCCATCTCGCGCAGCACTGGGTGAGTGGAGGGAGCAACGGCTTGGCAGAAGGACTGCCTCCATACTGGGTCCAAAGACTTCATGCGTGGAGGAATCATCACTGTGTAGTACAAGAGTACTCAGTCAGCGCTTGCTGTTAATCACAAGATGGTTTGGGTGGAAGGGGCCTTAAGTCTCATCCAGGTTCCAACCCCTGCCATGGGTAGGGACACCTTCCACTGGAGCAGGTTGCTCCAAGCCCTGTGTCCAACCTGGCCTTGAACACTGCCAGGGATGGGGCAGCCACAGCTTCTCTGGGCACCCTGTGCCAGCGCCTCAGCACCCTCACACAGAAAAACTGCTGCCTAAGCTAGCTAAGGAAGTGAATAAATAGCTGTCAGAACCACAGAGCAGGATGAAACACTAGTTAAAACTGGGCAAAATAAGCAGATTGACACCCATGTTCTCAGATAAGCAAATTTCTTGTCTCTGCTAAAATAAGTTAAGACACACTGGTGCATGTGACCCATGTAAATGCTCATGCGTTTTCAGTAAACAGATTAAAAAACATAATTTGGACAAATATTCCCAAACTTCCTTTCTCTCTCCATCTCAGTATCCATTTAGTATTGTAACAGTCTTAGGAGTAACACTGTGTAACACATTTTACATTGGCAAACCAGGTAAGAAAAAGGCTGTCTGCAACCCGTCAGGTTTTCTAGAGTTGATATCAGACAAATGATATATAATAACTGTTTCATTGTCCTCATCTGTCACTGAAAAAAAATCAACTTCATCATGTATTTCCATGTTCAACTCTACTTCAGAAACAATGAAAAAGAAAGAGTTTGTGGTTTCAGTAGTTCATCCCTCCATGATTGCTTATAGAGACTTCAGCTTCAAAGACAACAATCATCTCAATGATTAATTTCTCTACTAATTTTGACTGAGATTTAGAGCTGGAATACACAAAGAACCATAAAATGGCCAAGTTTCAGTTAAATTCATTCCCGTTGAACCTGTGGTAATGATTTTGCCTCTCAGCAGCAGAAGCAGCAACTGCAGCTGAACACTGGAAAATGATAAATACCAAAGCACTTTTCTAGTAGAAGAATCGTATATTCCAGCACATGTAAGCAGCGATGGCTTTAAAGCCCTAGCCACAATTCCAAATCTCTGACAATGAACACGTATCCAGCAAGCACTTCTATTCAAACTTAAAAATCAAGAAACTATTGCAGTTTTACCCAGTGAAAGAGGAAAACAAATAGATGGGCCATGATCCTACCTGTGGGTCAGACAGTCGGGACAGGTCAGGGTACAAGTAGAATTTTATCCCCTCAGAAGCGCCTGGTAGCGTTACGCCACGAATCAGAAGAATCATCAACATGATATAGGGGAAGGTGGCTGTAACATACACAACCTGGCAAGAAAAAGCAAACATTAGAAAAATGTTTTCTTCCAACTGCAGAAAAACCACCAATTTCCACATTCATTTTGCTGTTGGTTAAAAACCAAATCCTTTCTAGAAGAAAAGTGCTTTGGATGCCTTTGTTCCTGCAGGTGAATTTTATCCTTCAATCTTCCCTTCGAAACTATGTCTTATAGGAAAGGTCAACACATTTTTATAGAGAGATAGGGAAGTTCTTCAAGTACATTATTTGCTCTTTCTTGGTAGCAGGTGGCCAGACATTAGACTCCAGTGTACCTGAACACCCTTACCACCTACAATTTCAAATACAGATACAGGGGGGTTACCTCCTACTAACAAGTAATTAATTGCATTCTATATATTTTATAGCAACATATGCAAGGATTTCTCAGTCACCTAGTAATTACTAAACTGTCATCTCACAAGATGGCTTTGCATGTCTGTGTCTGAGGAATAAACATTCTAGCAAGCCTAAAGGTTAATGCTCTGTACATCTATCTTCTTGCAACGTGCTGTAGCACTCTTACCACACAAGGCACCTACAGGCACACCATCTGAAGTGCTCAAGCTCAGCAACTTCTGTTTCCTTGCATATGGCCACACTTATTTTCCTTCCAGAAATTGTTTATTGTGTGCATGGGGAACAATTGAGCTTTTCTGGAAACCTGCAGGAAATCACATCTTTCAAAGATAAAGTTGAGCAGAATTGATCCCACTTTATGATCACAATTAAAACTTGGAGACTGATTAAATTATAAAATCCATGTTACCACAAGTGTTTCCTTTAAATAATAACATAAATTCTCTATAGCCATTTCCACCTGTACAGAGTAGGTATGAAATATCCTCGTGAGGGGATAGCCTTATACATCTGCCTTGCACAAGTCAAAATCACTTAACAAGCTGCAAGAATGGGGAAAATCCTTCAGTAAAAAATACAACCTGTAGAGCCCTCCAAAAATACACATTTAAAATTCAAAATTTCGTTCTCTCTCTCATGCCTATGCAAATGAAAGAGATACATCAGAAAACGCACCCAGGAAATGGATTTTCAAACACATTTTCATTCCTAATGAAATCAGATTTCATGAACTGAAATCAGATTTGCAGGTGGTCCTGAGTATTTAACCCCAAACACAAAATCACCCCATGTGTGCTTAGCTAGTACACTCAGAAATGGAGGAACTTAAAATCACATGGCAGATCTTCAAATACATCCAGCTGCCCAAGACATACTCAGACACTTCCCTCTCACTCACCTACATGTTTAATATAGGTAAGCACCTGTGTATCTTTTGGGTGTCTTAGCCCTATTAAAAACACAAATCATGATTTTCCTAGGAAAAGAAAACAACCATTATATTCCCATAGGTCTCAGAAGCTTGAGCTGATGAATTCCTAGGTCAATAAGCTTTACCCCAGTGCTTAACATTTATTGTAACTGACTCTCAGTGGAAATGTAAACCCGTATGACCGGCTGAGTTTAAGTACACCTCATCTCCAACAGCCTGCCCTCCACATTTCAGTTTCAAATGAAATTGGGTCATCAGTTAATGAGAAGTGAAACTATGGATATGGTCCTGCTCTAAGCTTTATATTGGGTAGAAAAGATGGAGGAGCCAGCTCCTGGCTTTCGTGCTTCTGTATTAAATTCTTTGCCAGCTATTTTTACTACTCCTCTTAAAACAATAACTGCTTTTAGTAGAGGATAGTCAGCAGATGTATACATTTGATGACATAGAAGGCATTGCACCTGAAAAGCTGTTACCACATTAAAGAACATTTCATTGCACCATGCTTTATTAACTCTACCGGCTTGCAGCCTGCTAGATCACACAACCCGCTGCTGCCTTGAAATACTCTGCATCTGTAAACAGACTGCAATTTTGTACAGGCAGATTTTTTTCCAGCTTCCTTTGGATGTATATCTTCACTCAGCTTCACCCAGGAAGAGCCAAAATCACCCCTTTATGCCAAAGAAAGATCTGACAAAGGTACCCCTGAAGAGGAGTCTGTAATCCTGCAGCAGCTATCTAGGCTTGTAGAGTTATACTTCAGGATTTTCTGTTTGCTTTTCACATGTCTTCCATGGCACACCCATGCCTGTTATTAACACCATTGCAGGTACTAAACCCACAACCTCTAGCAGACTTCTAATCATGAGGGCTTTAGAGGAATAAAGACTCGCCTTCCTTTCTGGTGACTGTGCAGAAAGGGGACATACAGAGAGTGCAACTGGCTCAGCATTTCTGGCACTAAAAGCTAGTGCCGTTATTCAGAACAACAACAAAAGAGATATGAAGGAAGCACGTGTGGGGAAGATACACCCTTCCTGAGCCAACTGGCATTTCTGACAATTCATTGGTCTTGGTGCTCACGCAGGTCAGGAGACTGATAGAACTGCAAGTTTCTCCCGTACTGCAAGAGATGTTCACAGTGTATTCAGAGTGGGGAGAGTGGCCACCTCGTAGGTTGAGCCTACGAGGCTCACTTGTAGGCTTACTATGCTGGGCCACTAAATTCCATTGTTTTCAGTGTGTCAGTTGATCGTTTTATTATGCTTCTCAAGAGCTCAGGAGGTGAGGGAGGACAGGGCATTGTAGAAATCAAATGCCATTATTAGTATCATCATTACATTAAAAGTTTCCTGAATTGTTTTCTTTCAACACATCAAACCTCTCTGAATATAAATGTGAACACAACTGTTTCTAATTGCACTGCATCCTGTTTTAATTGACTTTAATTGCTTGGTATGTTAATTTGCATTCCAATGCTCAAAATGCTTTTTTTAAACCCTTGTCAGGGCGATGCCAGTGTTTAAGCAGTTGGAAACAAAATACATATTTCTGGGTTGCTAGATTTTGCAACAAGTACTATTACAATATCATTGAAAGACAAACTTACAGAGATATTTAGACATACAAGCATGTGAAGAGGCATCTAATGGGACATCTTACAGCTCTTAAGCATACTTAGGTGCTTAGCTGAAAGTACATGAAGACCAAAGACTCTGAGAACAGATACGTCATTGACTGCCGTAAGCTTTGAAGTATTCAAAGTAAGTTAAGACCAAGTACTGGAACTTTAAATAGCAAAATTTTAAGAGACTTACCAAGGTGAGTTATAAAGATATTTAGGAATCTATGCAATGATTTCAGAGTAAGGCCCCACAAAGGTGTTGAGAACTGAACCAGCTGCCAGTTTGTGCCTTTTCACATTTCAGTATCTTTAAAGCACAAATACGGTGCATATGTCAAAGTTGGCCACCAGGACTGTTGAAATTCTTGTCCTAAAGGAAAGGGCTGTGTTCTGACCATTCTGGGCAGATCATGCTGCAGAGGTTCAAGTGAAGGTGACCTGGCTTGTGAGAAAATGCAGCAGAAATACATGATAAATCTGTTGAGAATAAGGAAGAAGCCCTGCACGCAATAAACTGAGCCACAAACCCACAGATTTCCCCAACTACAGCTGCTACAGACCCCATCAGCCTGACGCTCAGACACTGCCTCACAGCAGCTCTGTAGTGGGGTGAGCCAGGAAGCAGTGAACTTTAATTCTTTCCTTGGCTCTTGCTGAGAACAAAACAGAACTTGAATTCAATGAATAAAACTTCACTTTCTGAGCCTAGGAAGCTAAGGGAATTCTTTCCTGCAAGCTGGGATGTCCAAGCTTGTTTGCACTGTAATCAACCAACTGCACTTTCTGAATTGAAGTGTTTAATTTCACTTGATCCTTCAGAAAATGACTGGCTTGCTAATGCCTTCCCCATAAAATCTTCTATTGCCCCAGCTGAATTTTAGAAGAGTTGCATGGAAAATAAAGCCTGAACCCCTGCTCTGCCTATCATTACCTTGCATTTAGTGTTCCTAGCCTATTGGCTTGGCATTTAGGCTATTTATGCAGTTGACACTGTGACCACAGAGATTAGACTGACACCACCAACATCTTTCTTTCAGGGGAGACTGCTGAGCAGTCTTCAGCTGTCTGTGACATACAAGGTTTGTCTACACAGGGCAAAGCAAAGCAAATTTTGCCTACGCTGCAGTGCAGAGAATCACCTTGGGAACCAAAATTTCACTGCTTGAGTGATGTGACAGGGAAAAGAGTCATTTTTATCGTGCTCTACAGTGCTGCTGCAAAAGGGCATGTCAGTACAACTGTGGAAATCCAGTCATCTTACCGCTCTGGCAGCTCTGGTGGTGGTGTAGAGACATCCAGGTATTGACAATTTGGGCATCATTTCCATCAAGATTTAAAGAAAATAGAAGGAAAAGATCTCCATGCCACAACTAACCCGGGCATCCTGACTCCACTAACCATTTCCCAGCTTCACAAATTCTAACTCCCTAGATGCTAACAGCAAATGATAACACAATAAAAGATTTCCTTTTTCAGCTACCATGGTAGATTGTGGAATTTTCTATGCAGCATTGGCTGAAAAAGTCTTTTGCTGATTTGACACTGCAGCATCTATAGATATACAAATGACAACGGAAAAGAGACATTTTGAACATTGATTGGATTTATGAGAAAAGACTGTATGGAACAGTGTAAAGCATTGACAGATGAATTAGAAAAGTATGTCAAGGGGGGGGGATTTTAGATCTGTCTACATTTTAAAGTTAAATTTCATATGCAGAAAAAGAAATCAAACCAGAACCCCATCAGAATCCCAGATGAGTTGATTTGTATGATAGATGATTGGGATGGCACAAGAGAGAAAGAATCATAGAATTAACTAGGCTGGAGAAGACCTTTAAGACCATCGGGCCCAACTGTTACCCAGGGAGAATGTCAAGCCCACCACTAAACCATCCCTAAGGGCAAACTGATCTCCCCTCACGGCTGCCCCTCATGACCTCCAGTCACAGCCACCCCCCAGTGGCCCACACTGTATAGCTGCTACCGCTACCCCTCATGGCCATCCCTCATCTCCCTTGATGATGTCCTCTCACCCCTCATGGCTGCCCCTCTCCCCCTCCACTAACCAATGTCACTACCGTGCCCGAGCACTGTCTGGAACCATCATAAAGGCTGATTTTAATCTTTTCTCTGAGTGTTTTATACGTTTTATCCAGCACCACCTTCAGTTTACCTCATTTATTTATCCACAGAAGAAAATGTGCTCCAGAATCATCTTGTGAACCACCCTTAACACAGATTGCTCACAAACTGCAGCAGTTCTTCTTAGCTACTAATGAATCACATGTGAGTGCAGAGAGTTTCATCTGAATAGAGAGAAGTTCACAAACCAACAGGCAAGAAAATTCAATGAGATTTGAGAGGTAAGAAATAAGAATCAAAGAGAAAGACTTTACTGGGCATGGAAGATGAGCTGGAAAATAGGGGGTGGGAGAGGATACTTAATGAAGGTATGCAAGAACCTTGTTAAATGCACAGTGATCATAGGAAGCTGGAGATTCTACATAACCCAATAGCAGAAAGGAATAAACTCTTCTAATACCACATCCCATTGAAGTCATTGGCTGGGACACAGGAAAATCTCTATCAAGTAGAGCTGTACAGGTCCTTATTTTTATCCTCTTGGTGGTGAATGCAATGAATAAATAAGTAAATGATAGTCTGAGTCAAGCTGAAACAGTTTTCTCTATAATTAAATGAAAACTCAACTCCAATATTCATGTCAAGTCAATATGAACAAATTACATTCTATTCTGGTTTGGTTCGGCATTCTTTGTACTGTATGGGTGGAAGGGAGATCTCTTTCAAATGAAAAACGCTTTAACAAGCCAAAGTCATTACTTAAAAGCTTCATTTCAGTATTAAAAAATGGGTGAAAAATGAGTTTTTCCTTCTATTTTTCAGCAAGTCTTTTTCTTTGTATTGGGTGCGATTTTATCAACTCTGCAGCACTTCCCAAATTTCATTTCAATAACATTATCTGTGTTTGTATAAGTGCCTACTTGTTGTCAAGGAGGGTAGGAGAAATGTGGTGGAGGTTTTGACTCAGTGCTGAGGACCGTAACAGCCTCCACCAGGCCAATCCAGAATACAGCTAAAAGTAGAAAGCAAGGAAGTTCCACAGCAGACAACATGAATGCACTGCAGCAGCTCACATCCCTGGCTGAAGTGAGCCAACAATTCATTTGGATGATGAGCTATTTCTCCACATAAATATTCCTTTAGCAGCATCAAGTTTTCTAAAGATGTGCTATTTGGAATGATTTCCCGGCTAATTACCGCAGCTGGCTTTGTTTCCAGACTGCCCAGGCCCATTAAGTCCTAGAGCAGGCAGTTCTGCTATAATCGCTCAAGTTTGTTGGTTGTTTTGATGGCACGTCCAAGCCTCATATTTAATCAATAAAATGTACGGCCTAGATCAAATGCTTTGCTGGATTTCCATGTATTTGGGTAAAAATGCCCTAATTTAACAGATACTGCTGCTCCAAAATATTCATTTGTTAGACTACCAGGAGAAACCAAACAGAAATTTTCCTAAATACAGCCCAAGAGGTTTCAAGACCTGTACCTTGGAACGTAGTTGTATCTACACTGCAGAGCTGGTGCTCTTCACACTACACCCGCAGCAACACTCCAGTTCCCTGGTTATCCCTACTTCTCAACTCTGTGCTTGAATACCACGAGAGGCTTCAAGTTTCCCCACATCTCCTTCACAAAGACACCTTACTATATGAATAGAAGGGAGTTGTAGTGATGCTGCAGAGACTGCCGACAGGAAAACACAGACCAAAAGGTTTATTCTTGGAACAGAAGGTTCCCTCTGGACAGATATAATCAGTAAAGTCCAACCATAGGGACCAGAACATATAGAAGTGCCTATATAACATGTAGAAACAGTTAATTTTATTGCATGATGGAAGTACGTTCTGTGAGCTGCATTTAAGTACTAAAGAATCAAAAATGGAGATAACCAGATTCTTTCTTGAACTGACCATATGCATGCACAGCTTAATAATGACCTAACCACTTCCAAAGAATGAGCCAACAGCTTCTAAAAAAGGGGGACTGACCCTAACAGATGTCTTGGATCCTGAAAGTACCACTTTAAAGCACAGTTCCATGTGTTTCGAGAATCCATTCCAGCCTGAACAGACCTTCATCAAAGCCATTGTAAAATTTGATTCAGAATATCATGAGAAGAGGCTCAGTCTAGATTAAGGCTCATAGGAAAGGATTTGCATGGTTCCCCTGAGTTTACACAGGTCTACAGTAGGCTTTGGAGACTTGGCTCTGCAGCGTACAGGAAGATTCACTGGTGAATCTACACAATGGCCTGCACAGGGACACAGCCTGAACTAGGAAACTGGGAGACAGTCAGGCTGTTTCACCAGTGCCGCTACCTCTTTTTACTGTGGTTAAGAACCAAAGGAGGAGAGCAGGAAGACTTACTTCCTAGGTAAAAACCTATAGTAAATACAACTCAGGGAGACATCAGAAACACAGTGCAATGACTTGCATCTTCCCAGTGCTGCTGTTCCTCACTCTCCAAAGTAAGTGTCCAAACTCAGCATTCACCCTACCCTTACCAACTGCCTGATTGTCCTCAGAAGAGTTATGTTGATAAAAATAGTAAAGGATGTAGCAGTTCTAAACACTAACATGCCTAGAGTGCACTATCCATTTGTCACATTGCTAATGTACAGTTAATACGCTGCCAACGCAAAAATCCTAACAGTTGTAAAAAGATGAGCACTACCATTTGGCAAGCAGAAACAGTTCTAACAGTGTAAACACAAAAGAGGCTGTCCAATGACAAAAGCAGGGTATTATTGCCATTAGTAACTATGGGGTATGGCAGTGGTGGGCGTTCGGAGTGATCTTTTTTTACCCTGAAGAGGCTATTGATTTAAACTCACTATTTTTTCTTCACCACAGAGGGGCCAGCCCCAAACCAGAATGACAAATGAAATACTGGTATCCTATAACTAAGAATATCTGAAAGAATAAGGTTAATGTATTGTTTTGGTTCACATTCAGCGCACACAGAAGAAGATCTGTCCTGTGATTGTGGTCAGGGAGAGGAGGGATGACAGTGAGGAAGCAGATTTCAGTGTCTTGCCTAAGCTCATTACTGCAAGAAAAGTGTTTATGTAGAGCTCGCATCAAATAGGGAATTTGCAGAGCCACAAATATCTCTAAATCAAAGACTGCTATTTAATCAAGTAAAAGTCAACTTTAGAAATCAATCAGGAAGAATTTTAAATATAAATTAGGACTAATTAATCAACTGAGGGTTTGGTTGGTTCTTTGGTTTTGGTTTTTTCTTTCATTTGAAAAGGTCTTTATAAAGTACAAGCTTTTCTAAATCAAAGCTGTTATTTTTCAGAACCTTCCAGGGTTTTCAAACTTCTGCAGGCCATCTAGTTTGCCTTTATACACAACAAGCCAGATAATGAGATTAGTTACATACATGCAGAGAAACCGGTATCTTACTTAAAAACTTTTAATATGAGGTGACTGTACAGTCCCATTCCTAGGAAAATAATTTAGAATGACCCCATACTGAATCTCCAGTTTTGTTACTGAGTTTTGTCAGGCACAAATGGGGGACTGATACGGCACTAAACGAATTTCATTTCTTAGCTGCTCTAGACATGCCTTTCAGCCCTCACTGAAAGCACCAGTCATTGGGGTCTGACATGTTCTAAAACTGCTTAACCTGTAAAGCACAGAAAGATGCCAGGGTCAGATCAGGACAGGAAATTACTTTTCCTGTCACACAAAAAATTGTGACACCTTAACTCTGCACGGGAATGGACTCAAAATTTTTGGCCAACTCATTCCTCTGATCTAGCAAACAGTAAATGTCTGGTTTATCCTCTGACTGATTTATGAAGATCCTACCTGGGTTTTCCAGAGGAACATTATCCTTCTGTAATTACTAGGTGCTCTGAATCACAGACTGGTTTGGGTTGGAAGGGACCTTAAAGCTCATGTAGTTCCAACCCCCTGCCATGGGCAAGAACACCTTCCATTAGACCATGTCATCCAAGGCCCTGTTGAGCCTGGACTTGAACACTGCCAGGGATGGAGCATCCACAACTTCCTTGGGCAATTAAGGACTAGTTTCAGTGAATTAACATTTTCCAGTGAAATAGGGCTTTACCAGAACAATTCTTATCTCCAGCTTAGACTGCTGCTTGTCCTGCTTGATTTTCCTCCCCTGTCTTTAAATAAAACAAGCCAACACCACACACACCACCACTCCCAAATGAACACCACGACTAAGCTAAAAAAAAGGGCAACATGCAGTGTGGAAATTGGATAAAATGCTATCTACCAAAAGGACTAATAGGTGAAGTTTCCTAACTAGAATGCCTCCTCCAAGGTAGCCACAAGAGGTAGAAGACTGCAGTCAGCAAAGGTGGATATAGCAACCAGAATAACCTGTCTGCCTTGACTGGGAAGTGGGTAAGCAGCAAATCAGTCACTGCAGCCAGCATGTGAGAAGTCATCAAGTATACACATGACTACTTCAAGAACTGCAAACATCAAAACCAGGAAACATCAATACAAGAGAAATAGGAAACAGCAATACAATAGGAATTAGGAATTTCCTAGAACTTTGCACCAGAACTAGCCACAAATGCACCTCTTTTTGCTATGTAGGCTATCAATCTTCCAAGCACGCAAGCAGATACATTAGTGGCCATCTCTAAATGAGTTATCAGTCAACTCTTCAGTTTTCAGAAGGTACTGCAGCATTACAGAACCTTGTTCAATGAGGGGGGCAAAGTGATTTGTAAATGAGGAAAAGGACATCCCACTAGCGCTCATACCTCTTCTTGCCTTTGATAACTTCTGTTATTATGAAGCTGTCCTGTGTATTATACTTGTAGATGGCCTTTAAAGGTTCCTTCCAACCAAAAAAACCCCACTCTATGATTCTATTGGGAGGTTCAGGACATTTCCAGGCTAATAAAAAGCTCATAATTTATTATTGAAAACTGTAAAATATTATTGGAAAAAGGTGTGTGTTTGTCTACAGACAAATTTCTATCATCCACTGAGGAATTTAGGCCCTTATCACCATGGTGACAGCTGAGCGATATATGCCCCATAAAGTATTTGCGTTACTACTTGTGTATTAAGTGTAATAATTACAACAGGAAAATAATAAATAGACTTAACACCTCAACTAATAAGTATCCTTATCATTCAGACCCTAATTCTCCACATTTTCATTCCCTATGACTACTGCATTTACTATAATGCTGTTAGTCAGATCTCTATTTTACTTAAAGGCTTATTGCACTGCAACTTCCCTACTAAGCAGCCTCTAAATCCAGCCCCTAAATCACCTCTAGGCTGACTTGTAGGACATTGATCTGACAGCCTGCTGCAATTTAACTGTGGTTTTGAGCAGAGTGTCAACCTGAGAAGAAGAGGTGACATGGTGCATAGGAAAAATGAGAGGAATCACACGATAAAGGCATTGGGGTGGAAGACAGTGTGACAGAGTATGCTACTGCTACAGACTTATTTTTGCATCTTAGACAAATGCTTTGATCTCTCTGCACTCCCTTCATCCCTTGAGTTCAATGGAGATCTCTGACTGTCTGTTACGCAGGTGCAAAGGAGAACTCTTTGGGGAATAGAGGCATCTCGCCGTGTTCATCCAAGCCTTGGTACACTGAGATTCTGACCTCAGAAAGGCACTCCAGAACAAGAGACATACAAAGTAAACCACAGAAATACTTCGTGGCCTGGACGATGGCTAGTTATTTCGGGTAGCAGTGAACACAACTTACACCCACAGGAAATAACTAAGTTTTTATTACCATTAAATCTCTGTGCCAGACTGTTGCAGCAGTACCTTACGCTCCCAACATGACACAACCAAACTTATACAGGAGGTTTTGAGGTTTCTTCTTTTCTTTTAACCACACAACCTTTTCAGCTGTCCAACAGCAGAAGTGAATAGCAGGAGCAGCAGCCAACTCACTTCTCAGGGGTGTGTTTTAGTTACCAGCACAGCATCAGCAGCTGCCTGAAGCCACTTCTGTTGCTCATACAGCAATTTATTTCATTCAGGTTTCCCATTCTTAAGCCTGAGAGTCTGAGTTTGGGCTCAATCAGTATCAACTGACAATAGTGTGGGATATGGAATTAAAGTTTGTGAATCGCACAAGAACAGCCTTGTAAACAAAACTTGTACTTCACAGACATCTTTGCATTCGAGATAAAGCCAAACATCTGCCTATACTGACTACAGAAACTAAGGGGACTGTCCACTGGCAGGGATTTGCTATAACACTAACCCTTGTGGATGGATACCCATAAATTGCTCTGTATATTGCAAAGAATGAGCCAGTCTAGAAGCTATATAGATTCGCACTAGCTGAGGACAAACTACCTGTGTGAGAACAGGGCCTTATGCCTGTTCTACTGCAGCTGAAGAGAGAGGAAATCAAGGAATCACTAAGAGAGTTATTGTTACAAATGGATACCAGCCCTTATGGTTCTGTACTTGAGTGGAGGGACCAAGGAGATACTTCGTATGCTCTTGCTGAAGAAAAGGTGCCAGTAATATTCCAAATACATAAACTGAAATTGAACAAACCCAACATCCATAGTGATTTCTGTGTGCACATAAAGAGACAAGGACATCGTCGACCACACAACCATTTTTGTAACACGAAGCCTCAAGGGTGATATATCACAGGCACAAGCAGTGCATCATGCACCTGGAGAAATAACGTTTTAGCCCTGACACATGTGCATCAACAATGATCACAATAAAAAGAACAACTTTAACTTTGGCTCCTGGTTTATGTTCTTCTGTATGGCATTTATGTTTTTGGCATGGGGGATAAGACAATTGGTAAGGAAGGGCAATTTCGGTGAAAGGAGAAATGAAACATGAAGAGGTCATCTAGGAACAAGTGACTGAAACTACTGCATTGCTGAAGTAGTTTTGCATTGGGTCAGTGTATTTGGTTTGATAATGGGCTAAAAGTGTCCGGTAAACTCAATGGAAAAAAAATAAACCTGTATGTGGTAGCTTTAGGCAGTCAATGCATTTCTCCTATAGAGGTGTCTCAATGTTAAGCTGTGCCTTTCGGCACACAGTGTGCCTTCAATTTTCTGGCAAATTCACTGCATTACTGCTGCAAATACCACAGTAGGCTTCCACTGCCCTCCCCACACATTAGGTTGACAGATCAGCTGATTTCTCAGCCCAAAACCTCTTTCATCAGCTGTGCCTGAGTTGTGTTTCAGTGCACTGAAACATACTTTTGACTGACTGTGGACCAGGGCTTAGATGCAGTCTAAGTAAGTACTCACACCAAAGTGGACCACTCCTGTTAAGGTGAGGCTGGGAAAGGATGAAATGGCGAAGGCAGGAGTCTGCTATTCGGTACTTCCCCCAGATGCCGAACAGAAATTTAGGAAAACCACTGAGAGGCACAAAAAAATCTCCTTTTTTTTCTTTAAAGAAATCTGAGGTGTCCTTACATGCTCAGTGCACAGGAGAGTGGAAAAATATTGCAGTAGCTGTTTTAAAACCTCACACAGAGGAGGCGGAGAGCAGGAACTCTGCATGCATCTCATGAATGTTCTACTTTCCTCCTTTGAATACAGAGATCAGTCTTGGACAGAGTATTAAGCCTTGCCATGAAGGGCTATTCTTTGCTGTTACTTCAGGCTAAAACAAAAGACACTTCAGGAGATACAATCATTGCTGCCTATTTCCTTTTCCTGGGCTCCTACAATGGGCCCCAGTTCTTTTTCTGTTTGTTTCCTTCCACACATCTTTCTCTTATTTTTTTCTTCTGTCCTTTTACTTTAACTTTCTGCCTCATTGAATCCATTAAGACCTTTATAGAGTCTGCTATTGAGGAATAAATTTTGGGGGGGACTAGTGACTGAGTCGTAACTGCTGGCAAGTGAGGCTTAACTCCTGAGGGGAGGGCAGAGAAAATAATGAGTAAAAAGCATGAAAAGTCCATCTCTGAATTTGGGGTCTCTGAGCACAGTGAGTACCTTGCAGTGCTCTGCTGGTAATCGGCTCACAGAAAAGGCACATCCTAATCCTAGCCATTTTTCCACCTCTTTCATGCATTAGTCTTGACACACTGTCTTATCTTTCTGTGCATGTTTCCAACCAGATCAACATACTCTTTTCTAATATTTTCCTTGGTTTAGGTCCATTTGCCAGTCTTTTGTGCACAACTGTAACTTAGAAGACACTCTGACACCAACAAGGATGTACTGCTGTGAGAGATGTAAAACTGGGCCCTCTCTCAATTACTACAAAACTATCCACAGTCAGAAATACAAAACAGCGTTCAGGTCTGCAGACAGCGTGATAAAACTATTTCAAAGGCACTAAAGCTAGGCTCAAGTGAACGCACTGCAGTTTATCCCAGAACCAGAACAGACCTGCAAGAAAACTGAAAAGCCTTCTGCTGTGGGGTGACAAGCCAGGTTTTATAGAGGTGTGCAATGCAAGAGAAGCAAGGGAGCTGCAGAGGGGCCAAGCAGAAACCCATCTGAGGACAGAAGAAGAAAATAAACCCATGGCCCTATTGAGCTTAAGGAAAGAGGTCTGTGTACAAACAGGCCAGCTTAAGGTGTACACAGGCTGGTAGAGGCTGCTGGCCCTTTCTGCCTTTCCTGTGGTGGGAAGTTCTGTGAAGTCAGGCTTTTGCCTTGGGGATCCATTCTATCAGTGACGGCCTTTGGGAGATGTACTGCAAAATCTGAGGCTTGGAATGAAGGGGAAAAGCCTCCAAATCTTGAAGTTCTGAGTCGCTGCTACATAAAATTAAAACATCTCAACTACCTGAGAACCCGATAAACCATTCACAGAATAAAGGATGAGCTGGGGGAGAGAGGGGGGGTGTTAGAGAATAATTTACTATTAATGTGCCCTCTATTGTTTCCAGCCTAGATAATAAAGTTATCTGGGGGATGAACAAGGAAACATCCATACATCATCCATCACGTAGGTGGAGGAGGAAGCAAGCCTATGAAAAGAGAGGGAAGGGGGGACCACATAGAGTTCAACAGTGAGAGATGACTGCACTCAGGCAGCCAGAGTATGAGAGGTTCCATGTTCCATTTTAAACTGTTCATACAAATTCTGGGTTTTTCCTCAACAGAAAAGTGAAAAATAAAGTGTAACCAATACTTAAACACATTTACAGCCTTTTTTTATTCCTTGTTTTCTACTAATGCATAGCAGGGAATTTGATTTGTTGGAATAAATTCTCAACAGCTCAGATGCCTACTTTCTACTGAACTATGCAGGCCTATTAGAATTGCAACTTGGGCCAGAAGGTCTTCAGCAGCAATATAAAGTGAGAAAAGCATGGCTCTACACTTAGTTCAACTCTGCTAACATAGGGATGCTAATTAAATATACTGTAGTACATTTCATTGGCTATTTTGTTTATTCATTATGAATGGCCTGGTAGTCCATCACATTCACGGATTTACAGTAATGCCAAAACTACTTACCAAGCCACTTTTCTAATACTGTTAATAGCCTTATACCAAGATGCTCCAGGCCAACAGCCTGTTTTCCACTATCTCTGGCCTTTTAACACATAAAATTAATATAGACTTCCATACAGTTTCATGACACTTAAATGGCCTTTCACTGCTTTCAGCTCAGCAAATCAAACTGATCAGTGGAACTAATTCAGAAGTAAGGAACAGTGCAGCATTGCAAGGGACAACAGCCATGCAGTTGCAAAGTGAATTTCACAAAGTCCAGCTTATAACCCTCATATTGCTCACAGCTATAAAATGCACTTAGCGGCATTTACATGACTCTTGTTGAAGTCTTACATGTAAAGCTTAAGTAAAACACTCAAACCAGAAAAAACCTGGGAGTCCATATGGAATCTAATCATGTTTACCAAACATAACATGTAGAATCACACAGGCTGCTATCAGAACCCTTAAGCAGAAGAGAACTATGGAGAACATTACAGGCTACAACACCGTACACATACACAGGAAAAATAAGACACTGAGTAGCGTAAGAGTAAAATAACAAGTTGTGCCATTACTTACACTAATTCAACCCAATATCCTGCTTACTTGTGGTAGGTAAAACAGTACTGCTGCTCCTTTCTGGAAAATAAAGTTCTCCACTTTACTAAGGTGCTTATTACTTTTCCAATCATATCATGGTAAAAGGAAAATATTTGAATAAATAATGAACAAGTAAAAAAACCAAGAAAAATAGAAATCCGAGTGCCTCATACTTGGATGTTTATACCTGATAACTACATCACCAAGAAAGCTTGCAAGGTGATTCCTAATAGTTTACAATGAGGAGCTGCAAATTATTTTCTTAACCCAACAGTATCCTTTTTAGAGATGCAGTAGATGGTATAAGGCTAACCAATGACAAATTAGGAGTAAAGTCATAAATGTTTCATGAGGAGCTACTGTGTAATCATTAATCTATTATTTTCTGACTTGCAGGACTATTTAATCAAGCATCTTTGGCAATTCATGTTTATGTAGAGAGGGTAGCTGTATCAGTACTTTTTCTTGTGTAGCACTTCAACAGATGTGAGCACGGCAATGCTTTTTAGCAATGCTTTCTGTGCTATGGTTAACACAGTAGGGAGTGAAAAGGGGAAGCAAGTGATAAACAGAACCATATTAATGTTTTCTAGCATGTTTTCAAGTAAAAATTTGATGAGACAGCATGCAAGACATTCTCAAAACTGATTATGATCTGAAAAGCCAAGCAAATTTGGTTTAGAGCAACATCCACAGGTTTTTACAGGGGACAAAGACTCTTAGCTCTGGGCCTGCTCTAGATTGTTTTGTAGACACTTGATACGTATGAGGAGCTGATGTTTTCTGCATGTTCCTGTGTAAAGTCAGGACAACATTCCTGACAAAGAACTGTCATGATTTAAGCCCAGCCGTAAATCAGCCACAGAGCTCGTTAGCTCCCACCCAACTCCCAGAGGGATAGGGAGGAGAATCGAAAGAATGTAACCCCCAAGAGTTGAGATAAGAACAGCCCAGTAACTAAGGTGTAACACAAACCACTGCTGCTACCATCAATAATAATAATGATAAGGGAAATACAAGGGAATACAGCCGCTCACCACCTGATGACCGATACCCAGCCTGATCGAGCAGTGAACCCACACTTCCAGGTCCCTGCCCCCAGTTTTTACATCCTGGGCATGACGTGCTGTGGTATGGAATACCTCTTTGGTCAGTTTG
>JANRGW010022341.1:0-12523 GCA_024733675.1 Psilopsiagon aymara
GGAAGCAGAGACAGGACACCTGACCCAAACTGACCAAAGAGGTATTCCATACCACAGCACGTCATGCCCACTGTATACACTGGGGGCAGTTACCCGGAAGGGTGAGATCACTGCTCGGTTGGGCTCGTTATCGGTGGGCAGGTGGTGAGCAGTTGTATTCTCTTCCCTTGTTATTCCCCTTATCATTATTATTGGTGGTAGCAGCAGTGGTTTGTGTTATACCTTAGTTACTGGACTGTGCTTATCTCAACCCATGGGAGTTACATTCCTTTGATTCTCCTCCCCATTACTCTGGGAGTGGGGAGAGGAAGGGGGGAAGTGAGAGAGTGGCTGTGTGGTTCTGAGTTACGAGCTGGTCTTAAACCATGACATTGTGCTAGCCAGTAAATAACTGCTTCATACTCTCAATCTGCACATGTTTTGCTGGAAGAATATCTTTGTGCATGGCTAAAGATGCTCACACACACTCACTCAAATGAGGGATGGTAATAGCCTGGATGAAGCTATGCCTGAAACTTGCGACGAAGGTGCCCCAGTGCTTGGGAATTCTCCTTACAACTACCATCTAACCAGAGATATGCAGCCTTTGTGTCACTTCCACACGCAAACCAGACTTGGTTTCCCTCTGGAAGGTCATTAATGCCTTACTTTAGTGTCTTGTGCTCAGTTACGACTAAACCTACGCATGCTGTAGAAGATGGAGTTTCTTTGTTTGCAGGGAAAAACTGCTGAAGACACACCAGCATGGCACTGAAACCACCACCTTGAAAAGCACATTTTTAAGCTTAAGCACATGAGGATTTTTCACTGACAGGAAAAAAAATAAATATCCTTGCTGGAATTACACACAATCAGATCTCTGGGATTAAGTAGATCAATTCTGAGTTTAGCCACACCCTGAGCTGCAGCATGCAAGGCACACAGGGTCCTGAGACACACACCAGCAGTGACTCTCAAAGCTGGTTTGAGCCATGCCATGCCAAGAGGGGGAGCACATTAGCTCAGGCGCATCCCTACAATGACACAGGACTCAGCTGCCAGAGTCAAGCTGGTCCCTCTGCCATGTACTCAAGTCCAGGTTGTGTCCACTAAGCACAAGAGAGCTGTGATCTGTTTTGCAGTAGAGACACAATGAGCATAAGCAAGACCTCAGTTAAACCATGGGACATTCAACAGTTAGTTGTCATGTTACTCCCCCAGGTTACACCAAACAATCCTCTGCAGGATGCTGTTCATGCTCTACTTTTCTATGCTTGTGTACTAATGCTGGGTACTTATTTTAACCTCAAAATAGGTCAGCTCCTTTCCTGAATTATTAATTTCTATATGTTTCCTCTGAAAGCAGCAACCACAGCCCTATCCTGTGACTCCCCAGTACACATAACCAGAGCACAGGATTAGACGAGCATGACTTCTGTAAGGAAACATCACACATTTCCCGCTCCACAACCCCTTGTAATATTTTCCAAATGCTCCCCACCTTGTTAAGGAAAATGAAAGCTTTAAGTTACTCCAAAGGCATCTCAAGGCCTTTTGGTTTCAACCGAGTCTTACTCACTTTGCAGTTCTGTTTTATACTCTGCCAGCCCACGTGTAATAAAAATCAGGGAGCAATTTCAGTTTTAAATTTCATTTGCCACATGCAATTCCAGTTACCGAATAAATCCCAAACCTCTCTGAGTTCCTTTTGTTCTCCACAGGTTGTTTATTACTCCCCATGGTTTTATACAATCACAGACTTTTAATAAGTTACATATTTCCGCCTTTCCAAGAATGCCAACAGAGAAGTCAGGGATTTACTGAGTGTCTTTCATAATTGCCATAATCTCTGCCATCTCAACACACTTGTATTAATCTGAAAATAGAAATTATAACAAATCATGCCACGCACAAACTTGCCATGTCTATGACTGCAGAAATGGAGCCTACCATGGATCCTGCTCTGAAAGTCCTTTCTGGATGCCTGGTAGCACGCCTGGCTTCTACTTTTGCTCCACTCCCCTCCCTGTCCCTGCTCCCACAGGGAAACAACAAGCCCAGCCTAAGATACACCAAGCTAATGTCTTGCCATACTGCTGGGCTGTTTATGCCCTAGGCCAGCTCTTCTCTAATGGTTTTTAAACAAATTCCAAAAGGTCTTGCAGATAGTGCATATGTCTTGCTTCTCCGTTTCTGGTCACAATTCATACAGTCAGAGACAGTTAATCTGATTTGATGATGCCAGTGGTGCTTCACTCTTAACGAATCCCTGCTGCCATTTCAGGACATAATCCTGATTTACTTTTGTATTGTTATTGCTTTAAGAGAACCTGTCTGGATTAAGAAAAAAGGCTAAGACATTCACAGAGATAAGTTGAACATCCATAGTTATAAACACTGAAATTAAATAAACAGCCTGAAATACCTAAAAGTTTTGGAGAGGACATAAAGCTTCATGCTGCAGGACCTAAATCAATCTAACAAAAGGGACGAAATTCTCCTCCTGGCCAGATCACAACATAAACATCTACTGCAGTATGGTCTGCCTCTTCCTCAGCAGCTGGTGTTGGTCACTTTTGGAGATAAGCTACTGGAACAGATGGATTGTGTGGTCTGGAATGGTAATGGCTGCGGCCCATCATGGGTATAATTCAGATAGGCCACGGCTGAAAAAAATCCTGGTTTAGATTCATTTTTGCAGTTACCAATGTAAGCGAATGAGGAGGGGGCTTCAGCAGATGGACGTTAGTTTAGTTTCTTGACATAGAGGCAGTCAGGCAGCTTTATCTGTCCACCCACAAACAATACAGAAGCAGGTCATAACAAAAGGACACACTGCAACAGTGTCTCAACTGAAACATGCTTCACACACAACAGTGCTACCTCGAGTCTCATTTTTCTTTACAGAAAGGCCACGAAGAGCTGCAAATCACATGCATGCAAATTTATATCTCTTTTCACCATATAACCAAACTCCTGCCACATTTAAGGTGCAGCAAATCCCAAGATAAAAACTAATATGGACAGAAAAGCTTGTGTTCTAAAACCAGACATCCCAGGATTGAGAAATTGGACTAATTTACCTCCAGATTCTCAATGATCACTTCTCCTTCTTTCCAGGTATTGTAAGAACATCTTTTGTACATCGTCTGTTTTAACTGAAGCTTTGCTGAGTGAATGCTGGGCTTTACAATGAAGATTACTTCGATAGCACGGGTATTCTTTAGTCTTTACTCCAAAGTTATCAGCCCTGTACAGAAGGATCTTGCCCATACAGCTTGGGCTGCAGTTCCTTCTTTATAAAGAGATCTTTCCTTAAAAAAACTACCAACAAAGAGGTGAATTCTAAACAGAGCAGCAATTGCTGCATTATCTGGTCATATTAGTCAAAGCAGACCTTAGATACAACATGTGTCACTGATTATAAATGATCAATTTGTCTCTACTGGGATTTTAGGTTGTGGTATCTCCCTACAAAACATACACTTTGCAATGGAGACAGTGGAAGTTAAGATACATCTCACTTTCAATTAGAAGCCTAGAGCCAGGGATCTATCTTAGGCAGCTATTTCAGGAGGGAACAAATCACCCCCAACAGTGAAGCACTCTCTCCCCATCTGTTAATGACAGGCCTAGATAACCAATTTAGAAGGCATGCCCAGCTTTTAGAAGACTAGAGCTGTTAAAATGAATCCTTTCTTTCGGTTTTGGATGCCAGGAAACAGATGAACAACTAGGCTAGGACAAAGGTCTGGTTTTGTTCTGTTTGTGGGAAAGGCCCAAATAAATCTGTAAATTACAAGGCTTAAAATTTCTTCCTTTTACAAAGGAAACCTGATTTTATCCTGGTAGGTCTGGATGAGATAAGTTTATTGTGTCCAGGGCAAATTGTGCTGTTTCTGCTACTTGAGAATTTTACAGAAAGGGTGATTTTACTATAAACAACAAAAATCTCTCATCTTTTCCCCCAGGGAGGCAGGATTCCTAATTGACAGCCTGCCACTTCATTAATACCTTCATTAATACCAGTCTACTCTGGACACACTGCAGCTGTGTCTGTTTTAAGCTATGGTAAATGACAACACTCTCAAGGTTGATCTCTATGCTGATTCCCCAAGAAAATGAAGACATCCTGCATTTAACTTTTTTTTTCCTTCCAATTTCCAGTCTGAGACAGGAAAAACTGGAGAGAAATAAAACTGATACAAGGAAGAGCGGAGGTGTGACACTCTACCAATGGGATACCTGTACCTACAAAATGCATCTTTGGCTCCTCACTGCCAGCAGTGGCTCATGACTAAGCCAATAGTTCTCTTCTACCAAAGCCTAAAGTCAGCTCTCTGCAGCCTGAGTAATCTCCATCAGTGGATGTGACTGTCTCTAAAGCTGTTCTACTGCCATCAATCACTGCAGTGTGGGGAACAATGTCCTAACCCAGCCTGCATGACATTTGTCAACAGGATCATTCGCCACTCCATGTAACCTGTAATGTATTACTGCACAGACCCTCATTTCTGAAGAGTAGAAAAGATGAGGAAGGACATGGCACAATACTCACCTGTCGTCTGTACTCCCAAGTGGGGTCATACACCTTCCATCCATTTTCTGGGAAAACCTCCTTGTACTCAAATGCAAAAAGTGGCTGAAAGAAAGAAATTGACTGTTAAGAACCCACTCAGCCCATTTTCAGGATGTCTGGTATCTCAAATAGCAACTCATGACTTTTGGGGCTTTGTGAAAAAGATTCACACACTTCCTGTAGCAGGCAATTAGTAAACCAGTATCCTTTCCTCTCTACACCTGATCTTGCTTTTCTATTAGCTAGAACTTAATGGACAAAAGGACTTTATTATTAGAGAAAGAAAAGACTACTTGGGCAAGCACACTTTTACATATTACGAACTAGATCCTTTCAACCAATACTTAAAGCAATAATTGCAATGTGACAGAGCAGTCTAACCGCATTCCAGATTTGAGGCAGTGAAAACACCATTAGCTGTAAACCTTTGATGGATATCACTGAGCTTTAAGTATTTTCCCTCTGTTATGAGGGTGTATCAGTAAGTCATTGACCGTGCACGAAGGAGTCCAGCCCCACGGTAGTAATTTTTCCTGTTTTATATACGATCTAAACTCCTACAGAATTAACTGTAAACAGATTTTAAACCCAGCATTTCTCCCCCTTCAACAAAATGCACCCACATGAACACTGTACCAAGTAGATGGCACTGAACATCTGCGTCTTTTGGTAAAAACTGAGAAGAAAATACTTACCAGATTATTTGAAACTGGGAAAGCATATTTCATGAGGTTCTCAAATATGGAGCGCCTTGTTCTCCCTTCAGGCTTGTGAGCAAATCGCAAGTTTCGAATATCCTAGGGAAAAAAGAGGGAAATCAAACTGCAGGTTTCTGAACCACTGCAAGGAAAACCCAAACACCAGCATCAAAATAGGGTCACATCACAATGCTCTTTCTGGTACTGATTAAATATGGCACTTTGAACACTGCTGTATTGCAACTCTAGACATGGCTCAGTGGTTGCCTGCAGCCTCCAACAAAGCCTGCCACACCTGCACAGGAGCAGAGGGAGTGCACAGGCACCTGATAGCATTATCTGCCTTCACATGAAGTTCTCTACCTGCTGAAAGCCTAGTGGAGAGCCCCATTGAGGGCCAAGCTATCACTATCAGCAGGACTTCATGAGACAGACCTAGCTCTTACTGGGCACTCATGCTGAGCTGTGCCAGAAGGCAGCGGGAAGGGACTGCCTCAAGAAGTACCTCCACAGCTACTGCATGTAGGGAGCTTAAGTCCAGCCAGTTTGAGGAAAAACAACCAACACCATCTTCCTTTAAAGCTTCCATTTCTGAGCACTCAGGAGAATGTCTTGAAACTGAGAACTCCTCCACTTTGCACAGCAGCAGCTTCCACCAAGAGTGGTAACCCAGGACCTCCTTTCCATAATCATCTACAAAATCAAATTCAGAAGCTAAATAAAGCCTCTCTAAGATGCCAAGATTTTCCAGCCAAGCCTACACCTTAAACTCTTGTAGTAAACAGCTTAAAAGCCACCAGCAGGAAAGGAGCTATCAAGTTCAAGCATCTGATGATGGTACAGCAAGTCAGAGAGTAAGATAAACAGCTAAATACTTATCTTTCTCACAAAACTAAGATTAGGTAATTGGGCTCAGACATTTCAAGATGCATAAGCTGCATCTCTACCACTCTGTTATTGAACTGAACTACTTTGCATATCCTAGGCCAAGCAGGCTGGCATATCTTGTCTACAACGAGTGGAGCTGAAGAATCCTGAAAACTACTTTAAAAATCAGATGGGTTTTGAAGTGTGTGAAATTATACTGACTGAAATGCTTTGCAGAACTTCCTACAGACAAAACCTCTTAAAATACATGTTCCCCTTTCCCTCTTGTAAAACACAGACAGAAGCTTACCTTGCATACAATCTCCAGCCCGTAGGAATTCTCACCACGACTGGAAGCACCTCCAATTTTCTCGACTCTGTTGATTACACCTAAAGATGCATCTAGGACAAAAGGAGGGTCCTGTAGACAGTTGAAATTTGTGAGTTTAAAAAGGGGAGGGGGAAAAATCCCCAGCTCCTGCTCCCTTATGCCTATATTCTTAAACTTATAGCTATGATTCCCACATAACTACTCTCAAAGAACACCTAGGTCTCAATATTGAATAGCCAACAAAAGCAGATGGTTTCAAAAGCTTACCCGTTCCATGCTTTTAAAGTACAGTCTATAATTGGTAACCGTAAGGGTTCCTCTGATTGCTCCAGTGAAGGGGCAGATGTAAGTAACATCCTTCGCTTTAAGAAAAGGGAAAAAAAGAAGTTGATTTCATGGTTAATTTATGAGAATAAAATTATGACAGCAACAATATTTGGAGGCTCTACTTTTCAAAGCATTAAATGAAAACAAGCTTAACCTGGGCTTCTAGCCTAGAGCTAACATTCAAGTTTCAGTTCTGTGGAGAAGGTAAGAGTTTGGGTATAAACTGAACTCCAAGCAAGTATCATCACCTAGAATCCTACCTCTACCACTGAAAAAAGAGTATTCGTCTGCAAACTGTTCCCTCTTACTGAGCAATGCTTTGCCAGTACCTGAGAATGTCATGCACAAGAAGATGAGATGATTCCTTGCCTAGATGCAGGCACTTGAAGCTGACAACCATATGCATAAAATCTAAGGATCACCCACAAGCTGGTTTGTGCCACCAAGGACAGGAGAAGGCTGTTTTCCTCATTGGCTTTCAGGATGTTTGGGTCCTTCTGCACACCCTTGCACACAGTCAGCCCTGGGATGAAGGCCTTTGTGCTAAAAGCCAGCAGAGCTACAGCAGCCACGAATCTGTGTAACACCCAACTGATGGTGATTTTAAGGCTGAAGTCAGCGATCAAGTTACTCTGCAACGATCCAATTATTTCTGAGCCTGAGTGATGGTGACTCAAAGCAGTCCCCTTCTTAAGAGGCCTCAAACGTTTCTCACTTGTTCCAGCAAAAGGCAAGAGGTGCTGCTGGTTTTCCACAGCAGACACCTCCCCTGACTGCCCTTCTGGTTTATATCAATTAAAAACACCAACATTTAAGTTGTTCTCCTCCCCCTCCTCGCTGCCTATCGTGTTTTATGCCACTGAAGCTGTTGCCTGGCTATGCTGTGGCAATGGTTTATGCTATGACCAACAAGTAATGACACCCCTCAAATACACAAAGATCCTTTCAGGAGAAGACTCATCATCCAGAGATGCCAGATCCATGAAAGAAGTCCCTGGACCATCTTAACCTCAAGCCTCCAAACTCTACAGGATCCAATTTGCAAGAGCTGTGTACAATCAAGAGGACAACCTGCCTCCCACCAAGGTGGTAGCCACCACGCATATGAAGCACACTGGGGTGGTCAGGATGGGGACCTGTATTTCTTCTACCTTTCTCCGATGAGATTTAGCTGGAAGGGAGGGAAGAAGAGAGACTGCCTTGCTCCAGGGCACTGGCAACTCATATAACTAAATCATCCTAGTATCAGCTCTGCTTTTGCATAGTCTTCCCTGAGCCTCGAGATTTAGATTTGGAGAAAGATCTTTGACACATCAGGGGCAACTAATTCAGAGCAAAATACATAGCACAGATTATTTTATTAAAAATAAATGACTATGTGCTATCAATTCATCATATATTTCAATTTACACGCATTTGTTAGAAGGACAATGAAACACAAAATGCTTCTAGCGAGTTCTAATTAAACCAAGTGTTTCATTATTGGCCAATTATTAATCACTTCATTTCAAAGACTGGTTTGCAGAGGTTTGAAAGCAGACTCACGAAGCATAACAAGGGTGAGGGCAGCCTGCCTGGTTTTTTCCCTGGAGTTCCCATTATTCAAAAATGGAAGTTCAAAATGTTTTTAAAAACCCCACAACAAAATCTACTGATAAAAGTGTGCACTTATATCCAAAAAAGAACAGGATTTCTGAGTAAAAGTGCTAGAAAAATGTTTTCCAGGTAAGGAATCCCAAACACCAGCCTTACCAGCCTTGCCAGCCTGTAAGCCACTGCACCTTTCACATTTGCATTTTATTAGCTTGGTTTCCTAAGGAAACAATTTTACTTAATTACACTGTACATGTACACATGTACCTACATGTCTTGTCTGACTTTAACCCTGCCACAGCTGTATGATTTCAGCAGTCTCTGATAAACAGAGATCTCCAAGGCATTGAAACGCTTCACTGTGAGAATGGATGTAAGATATAATAGAGAGGTTGTATGAGTGCTACCACCAAGGGAAAGCCTAATAAGCTCAGTCTTTGGTAGATATAAGAGAATCCATGTGGGAGAAAGATACTAGACACTGCAATTTACTAATTCCCCTGCTTATGAAATTTGTGTCTTTTACAGGGCCAATCTTACTCTAGGTTACTGGGGTGGCTGAAACAATTTTTTTTCCTTTCCCCGTAAAATACAATTACATCTGCCTTTCTTGATACTTTTAACAGGAAATAATTATTGCTGATGAATAATAAATCTTTCCTTTTTGCTGCCTCTGACTTTTTGCTGGACCAGGCAGCTGCTGTCTGGGAAACTCCAAAAGCCACTCAGTCTCAGACTTGCATGGCTCATTGTGTCATTTGTCAACAGATAAAGCACTGGTAACTCTGAGCTCTTACACTATTCCCCAGGAACCAAAATCTAGCCTTGCTGTCAGAGCCAGTTGTGCTGTGGAGAGAATCAGGCATCAGTTTGCAGCGCATGGTTGGAGTACAAGTTCAGTGTCCTTAGGAAAGGAGTGGAGAAAAGGATTGAGTATTCAGTTGACAGATTTTTGCCTTTCTTCCCATTGTTGTTGCGTGCATGGTTTTGGTGAGGTATTTTAATTTTTAGGACTGATACTGCACTCTTCCATATCATTTTAAGAGGAAGGTAATATGGTAAACCAGTGAATGCAAAATCTTCCGTAGAAAATTAATCTAGAGTCCTTACTCAAGCTTTCAGATTGGAATGCATCAGCAAACATGGTTCAAGTCAGAATGTCTGGATGAAAAACAGTAACAACAAAAACCTATCTCTGTCCATAGGAAGTTCCCGGCCACAGCAGCGCATCCTCTCCTTTAGTCTGTGACAGAGATTGGGCACACAATTGTGTTGTGTCAACATAAGAAGTTACCCTGTGGCAAAACAACTTGAAACAGTCAATCCATGTCTTCTTGGGAGGCAGCAAAGGCAAAGCTGTACAACCCACCTCATCCTTCATGCTAAGATACATTGAATTGACTTGTATTTGCTACATGGTAAGGGAAGACAGTTACCTTGGCTCATGTGATGCACATTAACTGGATGAATGAAACAACCTGATTGTGGTTCTCAAAGCATCAGCAATTTGCTGACATTGATGTCAATTATTGCCAATATATTTTGTTCTATGGATATTCTATTTGGTTACCAAACAACAAGAAATTTCCTCTTCACATACCCATGTCTTTAATGGTTTCCCCAGGTAGCAAAGGTGGTTCTTCCATTTCAGCCAATTTATTTGTCTCCCTCAGGACCTAGGCAAAACATAGAGGCAGAAAGAGAAATTAATTACATCTTTATAAACCAAGAAGTTTGCACTTACCTGCAATGGGTAAACGATATCAAGGACAACAAATACTCAAAGATCTTGATGTATTCTCAGCCTCTGAAAGGCAACACAAAGAATGCTTTGTGAGAGACCTCAGTGCAGTCCCCAAGCACAGCACTGAGCCATGCAGAAGGTTTTGAAGCAAGGATGTCTGTGTTGAAGAAGCTGTTCAAAGCAGTGCTTTGGTGGCACACTTCCCACATGGCTGCCTTCCATGCTCTAACCTCCTCACCAGCCCATCAGTACAAGTCAAACTCTCTCACAGTTACACATGGAACCAAAGGGATCAGTTCCTTTCCCCAGTGATCAACTATTACCATTGTGCTATCAACTATTAAGTAATTTCTAGTTTACACTGAGGAAAGATCACACCACTGTCTTCAATGAGGGTCCAACTACTGCAAAAATCGTGATTTGGCTCAGTAGTCGTGACTTGTTACAAAGGTTGTATTTTGACAGGAATGAATAGGAGCTACAGTTTTGAGTGCCCAACTGACTCCTCTTCTTCTTTCTCTTGGATTAAAGTTATACCACAGAACATTATGTTTCACAGATATGACTGCATTTACACACGGGTTATCACGAGCAGATGGACATTTTAGGAAAGCACAGTTACAACTATGAAAGCATAGCCTGAGGTCTAAACCTATGGTAAGAACCAGGGGAGAAGAGCATATGTAAATGATCACAATCAAGGCTAAGTCTACGTGGCCAAACGCAGATGGATTTAATCATATCACCCATGCCTTGAAGTTGCCGAATGACCACAACCACAGCAGCACACCTATTGTACAACCTAATAACACAGAGAACAGGTTAGTTAGTCCAGACTCTGCCTCATGATGTAGCAAACACAAAACTTTGGGTTGAAAGCTGGCATGCATCCCACCTGGCGGAGACAGGCAGAGAGAGCTCATGTCTGCTCCGAACTGGAAGTGCAGACTCACCCAAGATGCTTTCTTTATCTTAATGTGAGGAAAGAGAAAGAATTGTTTTAATTTTCTATCACGAAATCCCTGCAAAGAAAATTCAAAGACATGGCACAAAGTGGCACTCCAAAACCTGCCACATCTGTGGTCAACTTTCATGTAGATTCAAGCCAGAGGGAGAGCCTTGGGGAAGAAAAATTCTCTAAACTATGCAAAAGAATCAAAACAAACCCCAAAGAAACCCCACACCACAACAGAGCATGTTCCAGCATTTTCACACAACAGACTGACATGGAGATGAAAAGATTAACAAGATCAAAGCCTTCTTGAGAACAAGATGTACATTTTAGAAACTGCATTCAAAAGACTCTTAAAAAAAGATAATGAAAACAAGTACAGCCCTGGCTTCCCATCAGGAACCTCACCACTGCACCCACTTAGGCCAGCTCTTACAAGGGAGGCTTGGGGTCGGCGGGATGGGTAAAGGGGGGTCAACACTGACAGAGATCACACTAGCAGCAACTTGCAGGAGTTTCTCCTCCTCCCCAATAGCAATACCCATAAAAACAAGGTTTTGCTGGTGTAACGAGCAGAAGTCTACGCTGAGGTCTTCTTGTCAGCACAGCTGTGTTGGCCGGGGATCACACACCCCATCAAAGCCCTGACTGACAGCCTCCCCGACAAAAGCCTAGGATGCAGACCTGCTCTCAACTCCTGCGTGTCAACTCTGTGCCTGAGTAACAGCCTTGAAATTAACAGGATAACATCTGGATTACGCCGAATGAGATGGAGTCTCACTGGCTAATTAGTCTGTAAGTGATGGTCATCTTTGTGGTCTTTTATCTTGGAAGGACATTAGTAACAACACACTCCACACTCAGGACAGGATCAGGATGTCTTTGAGAAGGTCTATACGCCAAGCAGGCAGCAGCTGCTGCTGGGATCACTGCGGTCAGCAGCTGGACCCACTGCTCTCCTGCAGATGTCAGTGGGAGCTCCGCCAGCAGTAAACATTTTGGGGGCTGGGTTACATCTAAAGCCAAAACAAATATGAGGTAAGATACATAGAAAGCATTCAGTAAGACAAACTAGGTGGTCAGTGCTCAGATGGGCTTTAAACACTGTACCGCATGTGGGGGAGAGAAGGAGGGAAGAGGCAAGCAGTATAAAAGACAAAGAGCTCCATGTCGACACCACTCTGTAAAGACAAGGTTGAAAGCTTTCTCAGTTTAAAAACTGGCTCTTCCAAGTCTAACAAAATCCATCTGCTCACTCGCATTCTCTGAAACGTGGAGTCCCCACGGTCAGAGGAAAAGGTTAGCAACCCAAACCTACACTCACTTCAACACCCGGCATCCTGCAAGCACAGCACTTCAAGGTAGAATCATAGAAACATAGAATAGCTAGGGTTGGAAAGGACCTTAAGATCATCCAGTTCCAACCCCCCTGCCATGGGCAGGGACACCTCAC
>JANRGW010022342.1:0-35489 GCA_024733675.1 Psilopsiagon aymara
CCGGAAGATAAATTTCATCTGTGCTTTGAAAAGGGGCAAGAAACAATAAATATTTATGGGTACCAGGGGAAGGTTGAACTGTAAACCACCACTTATCCATACGTCTCTTACGAAAGGAATTAGTATTGCAAAATTTACATTAGGAAAAAGAAAAGACGAGAGAGAAGCATTTCTATGATGTGTAAATCCTATGCCTCATACCCATTTAAACTGGAGCAAACCACGTCTTCACAGGGCCAAATCTAGGGCATGGTCTTTTAACTGCGATGGCCGAATTAAAACAAATGGCCTAAATTAAACACTTCAGCCTCTGCTGAACGTGAAAGTTCAAGTGGTGAGGAAATACGCATGTAACAGATTGCTTCTCTGCAGTTTTATTTGAATGAAGGCTTAGTTTTTTTGAAACAGTTGTAAGTGTATTCAGAGATACTGCACAGATAAAGATATGTACGAACATAAAAATACCAGTGTATGCAGCCAAGCACAAACAGCTTATATGCCTCTAAATCCAGAAGGGGCCATAATTACAGAGTGTTCGGTATGGCTTGTTAGAAGCCCAGGCAAAGATAAAACTCCAATAAAAGGTACATTCTTTTATGTTCAGTGTTAAAGGAAAGGCAATGTAAAATGAGGATTTATGTTTGTTGGGGCAGGCAGAGGAATACAGACCCTTTAATAACCTGAGAAGAGGGAGCAAGCTCCAGTGAGTTTTCAGGAACTCCCTCTGGCAGTGGAAAGGGCCTGAGGGAACCTGGCTCTTTCAAAGCAGGGCTGAAAGCTTGGAGCTGGGCAAGGAGTACAGGGATGCTTCAGCATATTGCCTGCTTCCCAGTAAATCTTGGTAGAGCACCTAGGCTTAAAGACCTCACTTTTTCATTATTCATCATCCCTTTCGAAGTCAGTTTTGGAATACGCTTCTGGTGACATTTATCCTCTGGCTTTTCTTTCAGCAAGGGTGATTCCCAGATGGCCTTCACACCAAAATCAGGTTACTGTTGCCTTCAGTGCAAGCAAGATCATGTTATAAAACTTACCATTCTGGTTGCAGACCTGCAGTGGCTGGTTTTCAAGTTGTCTGTAGTACTTAGCTTGTGTAAGGAGAGTAAAACATGCTGCAGCTTTTCCATGTTTGTATTCCCAGTGGAGTAATACATAGCTCTGGGGATGGAGCATTTGGTATTCTAGGGAACATGGGCTGGTGGATCCTAAAGGGTAACAGACTAAAACTGGAGTTTTCTCTGACTGAGGCTGAAAAGTCTCTTTCTCTGCTGTTTCCTCAGAAGAGGTAAAGTGTGAAGAAACCTCAGTTCCTCAGTAACTTTTGCCCTCAGTTTATTCATCTTATTTATCCATAATAAGTTCTCCCCAAATCTTCTTACTACATTCCAGTATTTATTAAACTGTTTTCTAGTTTCTGTGAAAGGCTAACTGAGCAGAAGCAGACACCAAGTAAATAAAATTGCATTGTCTCAATATAAGATTGATAATAGCATTTTCAGAGTGGCATGGGTCACAAGGAATTGCTGTTGAGGGTGTGGGGGTTGTACAACATCAACCTTAAAAATCTGGTGTGACAAGGTTTCTTTGTTCCTTCGCTCCTCTCCCAGAGACAATCAGACTTGTCATTTGGTCAATGGGATTACTATATTAGTTTTTCTCCTGAAAACACTGGCAAAATATGCTATGCATATATAGACACATCTGTCTATACAGGAGATGCTGGTGAGATGTCCCCAGAATGAAGCAGATTTTATATGGCACATGGAAATTCTTTCCAATGGAGTTTTCTTTGGGGTAAGATGATCTGGAGAAAGAGTGTAAAGATTTAATAGCTTTCTCTGTCTACATGGGACCGTTTCTGTGGATAATTTTTGTTTTGTTATTCCCAAGCTCAGGCTTTCCCAGACTTTGGAGGTTACCTGTGTTTAAAAATTCAGCTCTATCTCCAAATATTCTCATGCTACTTTCAAGATTGTTTAACAAAGCCAATAAAAGTCAATGAATTGAGTTGAGTTTCTGTGAGTTCAAAGAGCTTTGAATCAAGACCTGAGAGAATTAGCTTGAAGTGTCAAAATAGTCTTGAGTTTGGAGGTGTTTGAAATTTTTGTACCGGGCACATTTGCATATACATACATACATACATGCATATATATATGTGATATGTAATTAATAAAGATAATGAAATGTCAAATTTTCATTTATTTCTGATAAATAATACATAATGGTTTTAACTGGTGTGTTTTGCATTAAAACAAGTATTTTCTGATGCACAACTATATTTTGAAAAAATAAAGTATAAAGGAAAAGGAGTTTAAGATACAGCTTGCAGGTTCAGGAGCAACAGTAAATACATTGCACTAATGACAAACACTGGAAAATTAAATGGATTTAAAATTTCAGATCTTTTTATCAAGATTAGGAAAAGTCATAGCGCTTAAGGGAAAATAATTGGTGAAAATGAATATAGTTTACTTATGCAAGATATAAAGTCTATTAGTAGCTTATAGTTGTGGATATAAGAGGAACGGAGCCTGTTCGCAATTAAATTCCTCTGTTCATGTTTCGAGATACATGGGACTATGGGAGAAAAAGGTCCCAGGAAGCTTGGTATTGAGAGAAGAGAGGATCCTATGAAGTGCCTTGTGCAAGAGGCTTCGCTGCCTAGCACCATTCTGAAGTCTGAGTGGGGCTGGGGTAGGTCTTGCAAGCCCTCGAACGCTGCAGTCAGCAGCAGTTCCTCTGTAGGTGGCATGTCCTCACCTGAGTCAGTACCCATGTCTCAATAGGACACAGGGAACACTGCTGATGCAGGTAGTATTTTTCAGAAAAGATATTAAAAAGTTTCTTCACAATTACTGTTTTAAGTGTTCTGCAATCATTTCTCTGGCAGTAGAGTTCATTTCCTTCATGTTGCCCTAATCCCAGTTCCACCTGGCATCCTTATGTTTACCTAATTCCCTCTGAACTTGCAGATTGGATGTGGTGTTCTCCTTGCTTTCCTGCTCTCATCTGTTGGGTCATGTTGCTGCACACCATTATACATATATTGCTATCCGCTGCAAAGAAGTTGAGTTTCATGAGTTGAGTCTTAATTAGAGTTTACCAGAATGTTTTTTCAGTCTTGGAAAGCAAAGTGCTAAATTATGACTATAATAACATTTACTATTTAATTACATTTCAGTAATGTCTGTAATGTTTTGGGTACGTTTTGGATGTTTACCTTCTTGGGAATGAAATGCCTGTAGCTTTTAATGTGATTTAGATCCTAGGTAGGTTAATAGTTCTTGATTAAAATCCAAGTCCTTTCCACCTTGTTACACATTGTTTGGGCCCACCCTGTAAGTGTCACAGAACACCTTAGGGAAGTAGAGATCTCCCTTGTATACATTAGATGAAAGGCTGATCAGATGTAGGCACAAGTTATGTGACTTGTTCAAATTTGTCCAGCAGTGCAGTGTCAGAAGCAGAACCCAGGTGTTGCTGCCTGTCTCTGATGGCTTGTCTGCACAGAGAGGGCTGGAGCATGGTACAGCATCAAAGAGGTTATCAGCCTGGCATCCATGAGTAACTTTTGAGACATTCACCACAGGAAACCAGAAAAAGACTGTGTGCATGCAAATGCAACAGACAATGCGTGTGTGCCCTGACAATGATTAATGTTCACAGGGTTGGAAATTATTGGGAATAAAGGAGTTGTCAAACTAGCTACCTTGAATACTGGTAGAACTGTATTCATAGTGGTATGGAGCTTAATACGAAAAGCTAACTGTGGCATACCTATGCTAACTGCAGCATACCTTGGCTAGCCTGCTTTGCTCCTGTCCCACCAGGCATAGCTCAGCTAACACTAGAACCTGATGTGCATGGCAAATACTAGGCAAAACTGTCACCGAGCCATGTTGGAGCTTTTGATAAAACAAGTTCTGAAAGCAGATTCCATGGATAAAGGAAAAATCTTTCCAAGTGTTTTTGATAAGAACCACAACATGAAATCTGGGTGGAAGTTAGTCACATCCTCACCTGATAAGTAAGTTTTCTTCAGTAAATGAGTTGTGAAAGCCTGCTTGCAATTACATGGAACAACTCCAGGTTCTAAAAATACATTTTCTGGGCCCTGATTTGCTGTTACCAGATTTGATCAACGCCCCTCTGAGCACAGCAGCCAGGTAGGGAATGGATCCAAAGCACATGTTGAGGGCTTTTAGCTCTGGATAGCATCAAGAGAATTGGACTAAGATAATTCTGAGAAAGGGCTTGATATCAAGATAGGAGAGGTCATAAAAGCTATATGAAGGGAAAAAAGCCAGAGGACCGAGCTGACTTGCATGTGATTTTCCAAGGTCAGAGCATTATATTTAAAGAGCAATTACAAAACTTGTTACAAATGCTGAGGGACCTAGGAAAGGATTAAGCAATCTTGTTAGTTGTACAAACCCTCTTATGACAGCAAATCCACCCGTTAGCTACTAAGGCTTGTGTGACCGTAATATCTGAGAGAGTGCAGAGTGACTCTTCCCCTGCAAACAATGATAGGAAAAATGTTGCTTGGCTTTGAAGAGAGTTCTATTGTGTTCAGTCAGATGCAAAGGCATCTTGTTTAGATTCTCGAAGGAAGAGTTTCAGGCTGGGAGACTGGTCAGGAGTCTGGACAAAAAACAGTGGGGGAGGAAGTTGAGCATGCAAACTGGGGCAAAACATCATTAATGATGAAAGCAGTAAAAGGAAGGTGGCAAGGGAGGAAAGGTACCTAAAGGTAGTTATATTTTCGGGAATATATTAATGATGCATAGGCCATGTGCCTGCATGAGCTGCGCTTGAACTCAAGAGTATTTCTGTTGTAATTACTCAAAGGTAGGTGTCTAAAAACTTCTTAGTTTCAAAGATCACGTCTCCATGTATATGTATTGTGTGCTTATATGCATGATTAAGTTTGTCTTTCCTCCCCTGTGTACATGGTTTTACTTGGTAATAGGCCATAACACTACCATGATTTTTACTAAATCTCCTTTTTACAGTTGCTCATCATTTTCCAAAATGCTGTATTTGTTTTTAGGTTTTCCACAATTGATCTTGGCTAAGAATAGAGTATTTTAAAAACTTGCAAAGTACACCACAGCGCAGTATGTATATTTTGATCTCTACATACAGCTTTTCATCGATCCACACGTTTATATTTCTTTCTTTATGGGGACAGAGAACGGAATGGAGACAAATAAATAAAAAGAAACATGATGTTGCTAATATAAATGACCAGGCCATTGCTTCAGTGTCAGAATGCAATTAGATCTGACCTGGGACTGGAATTCACTTCTCAGCAGGCCTGCTTAATGATTAGTTTTATTGTTTCTTCATCACCCCTACTGGGGGGTTCATTTTTACTGGTAATGGAAAAAGACTGTTGCCCCTGGATAAAAAGCTGGCCATGAAAGACAAAGGGCTGATTGAGGGCTGCTTGGCTTTTCAGCCTGCATACCACCTCTTCTTTTGCTGTCTTGGCTGACAGCAGTGAAAACAGTGAAAGGGGTCAAATCTTAAAGGGCCTCCAGGGTAAGGAGCATCACGCTGCACACAGAAATTAGCTGGAGAGGCTTTTATAGCTTACAGCAGGTCTGATCACTGCTGTAAAACAAATTGAATGAGAGTCTTTGTAGCAAGATACTGCAGGTAGCAGACATTGCTAGTATGATGTGTAATGAGTCTGAGACAGTAAGCATGGTTACCAGTATAACTGTGGTTTGCAAACACCTGCTCACACTCCCAATCCCAGCATGCAGGTACAAGTACACTTCTAGTAAAAGCTAGAAATTTCCCAACAGCTGCAACAGGTAAAGACTAGTTTAAAACCTTGGCAAAACCTGTATGCCGGCTGCTACCTCTTCGGAAGTGTTTCCAAAGGGGCTTATTATAAGCCCCAGAATAAATAAGAGGAGTACAAATAGTTCCTGTTTGTTTGCTTTAGTCCACCAGGTATGTGAAACGTGTAGTTTGACTCACAAAGTTGAAGGATGAGTCTGAGGTAGAATTACAGATGTTGTGCTATCTGATATTGTAAGATGTAACAGGTGTCTGTAAAGGCAGTTTCCCAATCTGGAAACAGTGCTTTGGGCAATTTAGTCTGCTGCTGGAGGAAAGGCTGGTTGGTTTACACTGGTGATGATAAGTGAGCTACCAGAGGATTGGAATTGGTGGTTTCTTCAGGGGAGCATTTACAGGCTGAGATCTGTATTGAAACCACAGTAACTAAGTGTCTGAGTTTGCAAAACTTGAGTGGAAGCTTCGTGGGAACAGATAAGAAGCTGAGAGAGTCTTGTCAAAGAGCATTGACACTGCTCCCTCCTCACACCAATACTGCTGGACACAAATTAAAATGAAATAAAATAAAAGGTTTTTTTAATCTTGATACTATAAATACAAGAGTACTCACTCGTGTAAATTGGTGATCGATCATTCATGGACTTCAGCTACACTGGTCCCTGCAATTGTGGAATTGATCTTTAGTGTTTAGTATTGTATTAAATCACTTAATAATGAACATTTTTTTATAGTAGTATCTTCAACAGAGCAATTTAACAGGTAGTTAAAATTAGGCAGTATGCATATAAAGAAAATACAGACATCTGTGAGGCTTGCTCTCTCAAATGAACTGGAAATAACAATTGCCTTTAAATTTGACTAAATTCTGAAGTGAATCAGAAACATGGGACCTGAAATCTGAACAAACCAGAGACACACCAGTGTCCTCAGTATGTGTGTTCACCTGAGCTGGGTCTTCAGAAAGCCATCCTTTCATGCTGTATTCCGAGTGGATAATTATGCCCCAAATGTTCCTAATTTGTACGGACAGTTATTCAGCTCTTATAGGTAATTAGCATGGTGTCAGTTAGGGCCCAAACTAGGCACATATTGGCAAATCCACATCACTTGGTGTCCCTAGGCTGTGTGAAATTCACCTCTTCAGCCTGCTGAGAAGTATCGAACAATCAGATTTGGAGTTAAACAGCTGGGAGGGCTGGCAGGAGGTGGAGCTGGGCATCAAGCCTTGGGGCAAATTCCCTTTTGCAATTTCTTCTGTGTCCTGCAGGCAGCACCACAGTCACCACCTGGCTCCTCTGTGCAAGGTGTTGGAACAAATGAGTGCCCACAAGACAGGGCAGAGTAGGGCATGCCTTTTTCCTTACTCTTCTATCAGAGAGTGGGTTTTAGGACATCTGCACTATTACCTAGAGGTCACCTGTCTAAGAGTCTGTATGGTCACTCCTTGGAGGTTTCCCAGGAGGTACGGAGAACATGTGTCCTTGAGTGGATTGTGCAAGAATTAGAGCCAGATGCTGTTGACACAGAGATTTGACAAGACATCTGTGCAGACCTATGGCCAGAGAGACTTCTCTTGATGTTTCCTATCTTTTGCAAAGCTGACATATCAGGGGTTTGGTAGTGTAAGCTAAACTCCCTGTAAGCTGCCGGGCTACAAAGCAGGTTGGCATGGGCTGGAAGGCTTTTTCCTTTGCCTAGTGCTTTTTGTGACTTCCAGAAGCAAGGTCTTCACTCCCAATCCCCTGCGCACATAATATGCTGGGGAATTCTCCACTGCTCTTCCTTTCCATGTGGGCTTTGCAGTGTGCATGGGTGTTGGTGAGTCCTCCTGATTCCATCTAGCTCTCTAGGCTCCCTAGAGGCTTTGAGAATACAATAAGGAAACAAGGTAAATACCTATAGGGCAGTGTAACCCATACATAGCCTTTGGGACAGGACAGCCCTTTCCCATGAGACATCAAGGCACATGAAGCCTATGGAGGCAGATATTGCCTCTTCTCTCCTATGTGAACTGCCTGCTGGGGACATCATTAAGTTGGAGTGGGAGTCTGAAAGGTGGTTGACCCATGCTTTCCTTTGGCTCACATTTTTTCTTCATGCCTTTTTGGTCTCCCTGTGCTAAAGGGCTATCAAATAGTAGTGTGAGTCAGTGCCATATGTCAGGGTTGTGAGGTAGGCATGGTGCAGATGGGATGACTGTAGTGCAAAGCCCTAGAAGGAGGTTCTTGGGGAATGCTACCAGGTTTTGTGGGACTGATGCCATGCCTAAGGGTGCTGCAGGTGTTTGTGCAATTATACGCTCCATCACTGCTAGAGTGACCTAGCAGGACATGTTTTATACAGCTGAATAAACCAAGGACAGTCTTCAAAAGCATTTATACTTGTAACTCAAATAGAGTTTGATGTTTAAGTAGGAAGTAGTGCTAAATAGGGTTTTTTTGGGCCAACCTAACAGGAAAAAAATATAAATCTGTGCAATAACTGAATGTTAAGCTCTAGTCTTCAGTATCTTGAATGACTGAACTCTCATCCTTCCTCTGCCTGCAACAGTTCATTTCCTGGGGTCCTGGCTTCCTGGGGATGGAGAGAGGTAGTAGCAAGAGAGCTGTGGATGTTGTCAGAGTGCAAGGAAAAAACTGTTGTTTTGCAGATCTATAGGCTGGTGAATGCAGCTAGTCCTGGGCCTCCACAAAAGGATGAAGACAGTGTGCATAAGTGTTGCCTGTCTTCTCATTTGACTGAATTACACACCAAAGTCATTTATAACAAAGGGGAAAGGTGTATTGTTAGCAATTGTTATGTTAAGGAGCAAGCCTAACTTGCTGATTTAGGATCCATTTCCTCTTATAAAATAGAGGAGAAAATGACAGCAGAGGGTGGGGAGATTTGGCAGGGAGTAATGTAGACAGTAGGATCATTTCAGAATAATTTCAGCCACATTTCTGCTAGGTCTGGTGGCTGCACTCTCTCATCTCCTCTTTTCTTAATTGGAGTGGCAGGCCCAGCACACCCAGCAGGGATACCACGTTAATTCACCATGGAGCACAGTGTCAAGCTCGGGGGTGGAGAACAGCGAGGTCTCTATGGAGTATTTGCTGAAAAGTGTGATGGGAGCCGAAGCCGAACTACAGAGTATGCTAGAAATATTCAAATAACAAGATCAGAGTGGGTGACCTTCATTTCCTAAACTTGGTTGAATTAGTTGCTGCTTGGTCACTTAGTCTTGGATTTTATAATCAGTGATGGCTTGCCCTCTAGGTTCCCTTCCTCTGGTTTATGCACAGGTTGCACTTTTTGAGCTTGGTCTGTTGAAAATTACATTCAGCTCTGCAACCTTGAAGATCACATGAAGGTAACCCTGCCTGAGTGGCAACTTCCTCCATGGTGCTGATGGCATTTCTGAGTTTATGGGCACACATGCTGGTTTTATGAGACCCTGCAAAAAACAGATGGGGTTGCTGGCGATTCAGAATGTCAGTATCATGCTGGCCTGCCATGTAAATCTCTTATTGACGTACATGAGGACCGTCATACTAATAAACCAGAGGATGGTAATAACGTGCTGTTCTAGTGCCTTTTCATCAGGAAAAGAGTCAGAAAGCAAGGCAAATGTGAAGGGGTACTTGTTTGTCTGTAACTGTTGCTTTGTTAATTAGTGCTGTGTCTGATGAGCTCAGCAATCTTCTCACCAGATGGGAAACCATCAGTCTGAGTACACTAGACTGTACACCAAAATGTGGTGATTCATAAGGACAAGTCGGAAAATCCTCACCCTGAATAGCCAGCTGTCTAGAGCAAGCCAGGAGGGAGACTGAACTTTAGCTAGGATGTGCCTGAAGTCATAGCCATTGCCAAGCCTCAGCAGGGTTTGCAGGATGATTCCTCTATCTAGCTGTGATCCAGATCCTAGCATTCTTTTTGAAGTGTGCAAAAGCAAGCATTCAACTGCTATCTCACAGTGAAACCAGGGGGAAAGCTTGCAGGTTAGAGTGCTTGTCTGGATGGGGTAGATGTGGGCTCTGTTTTCTCCTTTGTATGGTGGGAGTAGGAGGAATCAAATCCTTTTCTTAGGATATCCCCCTAAAAAGTTGGCCTACCAGGTGTGAATCAGGACAACCTAGAGTAGTTTATTGTTTGTGCCACTGTCAGCTGCTTTCAAGGACCTTGGGATTCATTGAACCAGAGTGAGAAAAAAAGTGGTGTGACTGTTGCTTAGTGCCTAGGGAACTCTGTCGAGAGGGAGGAATCCTGTGCCCAGGCCCGTGTCTGTATATTATTAACCTGGTATTGAATGAGAAGTGCAAAGATGTCAGTGGCACAAATTCCTCTTCCTTCCATTGAAACACAGTATCCACAACTAGCTTTTTGTGGAGACTTCAGTTTATCAGTGTATGCTGAGCTTGGCCTGAAAGCACCCACTGAGTTTGTTTTCTTGGAGGATGCAAACTGGGAAACACCTTGTTGCTAATTCCTGACTGTATTCTGGAGAAAAGGAGTTTATGAACCCAGATTCTGTCAGTCTTGCACTTTTGCAGAAGTAATCTACAAGCAGGTGCTGTGTCAAGTAGGAAGGGTTCCAGTGATTTATAGCTATCAAGTTTAGGCAGGGTTTTTTGTCACCATTTTGGATTTAGGTGCTTCATATCTACCTACCTCTGATTGCAAGAACCTGTGTCCTCAGATGTATTTGTACAGCTTTTTGCATGAACTGATTGCAATTTATGAGTTCTTTGGTCTGGTGATACTTTTGTTGCAACTTGATATTTTCAGCAGTATTTTCTACATCCCGTTATGAATCTTTGATCTCTTGGCTGTTTCTATTTGACTGAAAGAATCAAACTGAAAGAAAAAACACTCATCCAATGTATATTTATTTCATAAAAATATTTCCATAGAAATGAGGCTATGAAGTGTATGAATATTTGAGTTAGCTACAAACCCAGAAATACTGCAGAAACAGCTCTCTCAATTGTTACGTGAACTTCTAACATCAGCTAAAATTAGCCATCAACTGTTTAAGATCCTGTATTTTGAATTTGAAGAAAAGTTTGCTGTTGGTTTTGGGTTGTAGAGTTAAAGTTATATTTTCTCCAAAGTCCAAAGAACTTCCTGTTCTTTAGAATATGCTATAACCCTATGAAAAAAAATGGTCTTTTACTTTTTCCTGATATTAGTAAGAACTTTTGTGGTTTTATTCCTTTTATATGTTTAGTTAACATAAAAAAAGAATAACAAAACACCCACGAGGTCAAATGAACTGTACACAGAAATGTGAATAGAATGTTCTAAATTACTCTTATTTTCCAAAAACCATGTAATTCATTGACTGACTCATGTTTTATAGCAGCTTAGGCACTGCAGGCTGATGGCTGTCAGGTGTCAGTTAACTGGCAGCTTAAAAGTTGCCTCTTTAAGTATTCTCAATCAAATGAATTGCTCACTGTGAGCAAGGGCGGATTCTGGCCATGCGTTTGCTGAGACACTCTTGGTTGAGGCTCTTACGGTATAACTGGTGTCTGGCTCTGCCTCCTGTGGTACATTTTTCCCTGCCATGGGCTGGAAAAAGTGGTTAGAGGTAAGACTAAGAAGGGGTTCCAGAGAGTCAGTGAGTCTGAGGACTTATCTAAACAAAAATTGTACCAATTTAACTGAACCTATTTAGAAACATAGGCTACTGAATTAATGCCACCCCCTTTTTCTCTAGACGAAGTCTGGGGAGAAACATTATTCATGCCAGTACAATTTATACTGTTTCTAATGGCTTTATTTTCCCCTTTGTATTGTCAACAGCACTGGTTTTGTAACTTTTCTGTTACAAAATGTGCATTCGAGCATATTCCTGGATGGTAAACCAGAAACTGGGTCCCTTGCTTTTGCTTCTTCATTCTTCCTTCATACGTTATTTCCTAACTCTTCTAGTGACAGTCTGAATTTTTGGCATGATTGTTAGTGTTCAGTCATAAGGACCAGTCAGTATAATCTCCAATGGGTTGTTTGGAGAGACATTTCAAATAATTTATGTTCATTTGTTGTGCAGTGTAGTGTATTAAATGGGTAAAGGGAGAGAATTTGTAGCTATAGAAGGATCCCATGAAACTTAGAATTTGCTACAACTAATGGTTTACAGAGAGACTTTTCCCTCATATCTAGATATTGGCTCATGACTGACAGTAGGAAAAAGCTTGTTGCATATTGCAGGCAATTTGTGGCAATATATTCCAAGTAACTCAAGAGATGTAACGAGGGACCCAAGTACAATAACACATCTCTAAGTTTTGGGTTTTTTTTTTTTTTTTTCATTGCCAGAAGCATTCCTGTCACCTTCAGAAAGACTTGGTGACAAGTACTGGTAGAGAAGTGCCCAAAAAGCATCCCTTGTGAGCAGGCTTGGATGTTAAACCACATGACTTCCAGGTCTCAAAGAAGGTGTGGCTTCGAAATGGAGAAATCACAGCAGTGAGCTGGAAGAATGACTTTTTCCCCCTTTGCAATAATAATGTCAGAGCTGTTATTACATTTGGCCCAGGGAGTGGATTGGAAGTGTTTCTCAGAAGGGAAGTGCTTTCAGCTCCATGTCTCTTTCAAGAGCTCCATTCCCATGTACTTGCTGGAAACCTTTCAGGAAACCACATTCCCTTTTCCGTCCCCGCTCAGCAGTGCGATCCTTCCCAGCCAGAGTGGCTCACAGACCGCCTCATCGGTTGGGCCTGGGAAAGGAATGTGACAATGAGGGGGCAAAAATGCTGGCACTTCCAATCCTGTCCTGTGCTGCCTTTCAGAAGAAACCTCTCCCCGCTACACTCCTCCTGCCTTATGAAAGGGTTTTCTACATCCACAAACATGTTTAGAAGATCTGCAGTCTCTAATTTTCCAGCGTGTGGGGAGGGAAGAATGTGATTTTAGCTGGAAACAGTCACATGGCCAGATCCTCAGCCTTGTGCGAATCTGCCTGATACTCCTGAGGTCACATTGTGCTTTGCTTGTTTACACTGGCCCGGTATCTTGCTCCCTGAGTTGCCCCTGATGGCCCTAAATGACAGCGGGTGTCTGACAGTACCCACATGTGACTGAAACACTACTGCTACAGAGAAAAAATGCCCTGAAACCTTGTGCTAGTGCCATTTTCCAGGCAATCAACAATTCAAAAAGGCAGGAGGTGAAGAAATACTGTTTATATTACAAGTGTCAATAAATGAGATAAAGGGGGCAGGAATAAGAGAAGGGAGCTGTTTATGACTTAGAGGAAAGAATCTTATTAAAGACAGAAATGTAAACTTATTTTGCTTTTGCTAAAAGCCCAGGAGATACACATTTCATTCTGCAGAGAAATATTCTGATCAGTACTTTTTTCTGTCATAGCAGCAGGCAGTTGATTTTTGATCCCAGCCAGATTTTTTTGTCGTCTGTTTAACTAAACAATTAATTAAAAGAGAACACAGGGCAAGATAATTTAGCTAGCTCTGTTAGTTTAGACAGAATGGGTTATTGGGCAATGCCATGGCAGCACAGAACAATCACTCCTAGCTTCTGTGCCACAGGAAGAGTTAAGCGTTCCAAGATGAATTTCCAGCCATTGCTGTTAGGATGATTATGCTGTTTTCTTATTCTTTTATGCTGTTTCATTTGCTCATCATTTTGTACTCATACTGTTTGTATTGTGTGGTGCATGGGTGGTAATGATTCTCAACACAACAGTTTCTCTTGAAGCATTTACCCACCCTGGGACAATTGCTTTCCCAAACTGAAGGAAAAGAATATGAGGGGGAAGTCTTACAGCCAAAGAAAGTCAAAGAAAAGTCTCTCATTGACCACAGTGGGCAGGAAGACTGGGAGATGTATGGCTATTCTTTCCATATTTTGAAAGACTTAAGAAGCTGAGACTTGTAAAAATTAGGATAGGTAGGTGATCTTTGGAAACTATTTGGAAGCTGCAGGTGTGCAGTAGTTCTGAAAGTTACAATGCTTACTTAGGCATCAGAAATGGCTTCAGGGGTCATGGTTTCAGTGAAGGAGCTTAATTTTTTTCTCTTTTTTTTTTTTTTTTTTTGACTGTGGACATTAAGGTTAGTGGGCAAAGGTTGGGAAATAATTTTATTCCAGCTTCTAATGCTCATTTAATGGCCCCCTTGCAGTAGCTGTTAACCCTTGCACTTATAACTCATCTGTAAACTGGGAATAACAGTGTTGCCTACTTAAGTTTTGAAGGCTGACTATGTAATGTTTGTAAGAAACTGTGTGAAGCCAAAGTCATTCTTAAGCTAATCAGTTGCTGAGATGGAGCTAACACACAGGACTGTCTATAACTTGACGCCATGTACATTTCCTTTACAGAAGTGGTTCCCAACCTTCACTGGCCCATGGGAAGCCCAATGAGCAAGTAACATGCTGCATATAACACGTGCTTTACTCTGTTTCAGTGGTCTCCATTTTAACTCTTTAACTTCTAGCAGTCACCAGCAACAGAGAGGATGTTAGCAGCAGGATAGAGAACTGCCGCTTCAACTGGATTTTAGAAGCATAAATGTTATCCCACTTTGTGTGAGTTTATGAAGTCATTAAATAGAGGTTAGGATTTATTTTTTTTGGTGGGTGTTCTCCAGTGGGAATGAATTTTGCACTGGAGACTCTTCAGGGAAAGAAATGAGGATTTCTTTTTGTGTGTTTGTGTAAAACATATTGTTTAAAATATCTCATGACTTTCTGTGTTAAAAAAAAAGTGTCATCACCTTCACTTCATTCCATTAACTCGTTTTCAGCTTCAGCTGTGCAGTATTTATCACCCCCTATTGTCATATATTACACAGCTGCATACTAGTAATTTTTTTATTTTTTTTAAAAAACAAAACAATAAAAGCCAAACCCAGTCCAAAAGTGAAGCTCCTTGTAAGTGGGAACAATGTAATGAGTAAAATGGCAATAAGAAGAAAGTGTTTGCTGAAGGATTGTAATGTCAAACTTATAAGTTTATTTACAAGATTTCAAAGAGGAAAAGTTTGAAATGTTCAAAGAATGAAGCTTCAGTAAAATTTATTCCCCACTAGCAGTCATGAAGCTAAACTATGTAGTTGGTTTCTATCAAGGCAATAAAGTCAGAAGTCTTAAAGTGAATTGAAGAGCAGGGATTTTCTGTCCCTGAATCGTGGCGTGGTCCATCTGAAAGGTTGCTGAGCTGTAAGATATGAATCCTAAGATCTTTTTGCTGCTCAGCCATTCACACACTGCCTTAATTTAAGGTAGCATGTTAAATATTTACAATGTCTTTCAATTTAAATCACTTGAAATTAGCAACCATCTCAGATAGTCTTGGCCATATCTTATACTGTGCTACTCATAAAACCATCACAACAATAATGTGTAGCAGTCAGCTTGGTAAAGTGATTTGGAACCTTCCAGAAAAGGAAGCCATGCTAAGGACAGTGGGTCTGCTCGAAAGCGGTGTCATAGCCACTGCTCTTCCCTCAATATCAGGGTACTCCTACCAGGGGCATGAGCTGCTGGCCAAAGGGAAGGCGACCCCTACCTGAGGCTGGCATGTGTTTGGGCAATTTCTCAATGATGAACATTTTGGCAGCCTGAAATAATCTGGGTCCATGGGTGAAACCATTCAGCAAGACACCGAGAAATTGGTGCCTTTTAGTCATGTCTCATCCCATGCATTCTTCAGAGGATGAAGAACCTCCTAGGATAGGAGGCTAATCATGTACATAAGTGACCACAGGGAGAGGAGATTGTTGAACAGTATTTGCTGTTAAAATGGATGCATATTTATCATTTCAAATGATTAAAATATCCTTGTAGGAATAAGCTGCAAAGTCAGTGGATCTGTCTCAGGAGTAAAGTGATAGGCCACCCATACAGTGGTGAGACATAAATAATAATGCTACAACTCAGGTCTCCTATTAAGGAGCTTGATATAATCTGTTTCAAGCTGAAGAGAAGTAACCTGTAAAAAACAGGATTGGTAGGCATCTCATGTAAAGACCTCTACCTTGTATTCCTTTTGTATCAATCAACTAGTCGATTCAATTGCTTTACCAGAAACAGTGTTTAAATCACATTCGATTAAGATTTGCAAACTTGCCTCCTGACTCCATGTATACAGAATCTGCCTTGCTTTGTGTTTGTTTTTAAAATCAGTTGAATTATTTTTTTTCTCTGTGTGATCATTCCCAATTCTCTTTTTCCTTAATTGTCTGCATATGAGCGAAGACATGTTCATGTTTTAGTGTCAGGAGTTGTGTATTGGATATAACAGTCAAACAATCCTGGCATTTCTATACTTTAGAGGTGAGCTTCCAGATCTCTCCATCTCCCATTCTCATTAAACAAAATCCCTGAAATTTGTGCTCTTTTGCTGCCTTCTAGTATGAAGAAGAAGTGGTGCAGTGGATGACGCACAGACTGGCCTCCAGGGGAGCTGAGTACTATTCCCAGCTCTGCCATTTGCTGGGTAATATCCTGCAACTCATTTAGCATTTTTGTGTCTCAGTTTCTCCAACTGTGAAAATGAGGCTAGTGGGCCAGCTTTTCTCACTGAAATCAATAATAGATTCCTATTGAGTTCAGTGGCACTTCAGTGCTTTGAGATCTGTTGGGAAAAAAAGGTAATTGTTGCTTTTAATACATTTTCCTTGGTTGTCATTCACTAGTTCTACCTCACATGAGCATGATTCAGATTTATTCTCAGCCTCCTTATGAAACATAACCTCTTAGATAAAGGTTTATCAGCATTTAATAATCATCAGTTCTACTCAGTCCTTTTCTAGTGTTTCAGAAATATATTCTCCCCTAAAATTTCTACAGTGCAATGCAAACATACTTCCTTGCTCCATGTAATGTAATACAAATGAAAGGGACAAGACAGTATTATTCAAAAATGTTCAACTTATGAAATAATATATATTACTTCACATGCCCCAGAGAGATATGAGTGGCCAGCTGCTCAGGGTGAAACAAATAAACAGAAAAATCCTTTATTAATGATGTACTCTCCAGTAGATTTCATCTGGGGAATTCTGTAGAAACGGGCTCTTTCTCATCCTTTCCTTATAAATAAAATAAGGAGCAGACTGAGTTCCTGGAGGTTTGGTAGGCACATATGCAGTGCATAAATACATAAGTAACAGTTGTATTGAGGGAGTATTTCAGCTTTGGTAACCACTACTTCTTGCATTTTCTTTGGCTTCCTTTAGTCAGCTAAAGACTGTGGGTGAGACTTTCCAAATACAGACAACCGAAATTCTGACCAAAGAATACACACATTCTCAGGAGTGGATTAAAGCTGGATTCATGGATCTGGGCGTTAGGCTTGGAGGGGGTCTGTATAACCACAATGTTTGGATTGAAGTATCTGGCAGCTCGGTCTGTAGTGTTAGATAGGGCTGTGGAGGTGGGAGGTAGAGCTGACAGGCTATGGAGACGGCTGAGTCATGGGAATTTTTGCTGTAGCTTGGATGGATTTGGTTAGTTTATTGCACTGCTCTGGCTTGCTCGAGGCGTGCTGGTTGGCTTGACTCTAGGACTTCTTTAGTCTCACTCTGCTCCAGCAGTGGGTCGCTTTGTTCCACAAACTGTAAACTCACAGAGAATGCACTTACTCAGTTTCTGATGAGAGCTGGAAGACAGGTTAGCCATAACAGATGAGCTTTTGTGTACTAATATAAACTTAATGAACAATTTAGGTTGTGACAGCAGTGGTAAGACCCTCTCCTTCAGTTCTTCCTTTTCCAGGCCAAACCAACCCAGCTCGCTCAGCTGTCCTCTCAAGTCACATACTTCAGGCCTTTGTCTGCCTTGGTGGCCCTCAGCTTTACTTGCTTTGGTTTGTCAGTGTCCCCGAATTGGATGCAGTACTCCAGATGTGGTCTCACAACTGCAGAACAGAGGGGAATAATCACTTCCTTGACTTGCTGGTTATTTTGTTAATAAAACAGCCCAGTATGAGGTTGGCTCTTAATGCTGAGAAGTCACTGCTGATTCATGTTCAGATTTTCCTCTAGGAGTCTGAGGTTCTTTTTGCAAAGCTGCTTTCTAATCAATTGGCCTTTAGACTATCCCAGATGCAGGACTTAGTATTTGCCTCTGTGGAACATCATGAACTCATGTATACCTTTAGGTATATATATATATATGCTCATTTTCCATACACAACACATAACTGCAAATGAAATTACCTGCTTGTACATGTATCCACCAGGTTTATAAGCACATTTTTCTAGGGATTTTTTTGTTCACAGCCTCATTGTTTCCAGATAGCAATAAAATAGTAAAATTCCTAAACTTCATATATATGCAGAGAGATTTCTCTGGGTGCATTTAGAAAACTTTTGATGATAAACCTCTCTGTTAGGTAGGGTTCTGGGTTTTTTTTTTGCTTGCTCTCCTTGACGTTTCCCATTCTTAGATAAGGGCAGTGAGAGCCACCTGAGGTATATTGGCATAATCAGTAACACAGACTTGTCTGGACCTCAGGAGATAAATCTGCACTGTATCAGCAGATGGCACCTAAGAATGCTTTTCAAAGAAGAAGGTTTCCTTACTGTCTTTCAAAGGGAGCTTCTTTCCGTTGTCTTTATTGGAGGTCAGATTGCTGATTGGCCTCCTCCAGAGTTGGAGAAATTCCTCTGAAGGTCTCTTATATTGCATTTTGATTATACAGGAGGCTGCATGGGCAGGACCATTCTATTTCCAAGCCACCCTGTGGCTTCTCAGAGGTGATGTGGTTTTGGAATCCCCATTGCAGGTAAAAAAGAAAACCCTCCTCTGGTAGCCTTCAACAGAAAATGTGCTTGAAAAGGCATAGCTAATTGATTTAGAGAGAATTGAGTGTTCTCTGTAAATAATGTTTGCACAGTGTAAATCTCTCACAAATTAGGCATTCAGAGGAATGTGTTCATCAGCAAGGAGTTACAGGGCAACATCAATCTTTAGTGGCCAGTAACTACAAAAGATAAAACATTCAGAATAAGTTGATTGACTTAAATTTTTCAAATATTTATTTCACATTCTACAAAACAAAATACATACTCTGATCTTCAGGTAATTTTTCAAATATTTGTTTCACATTCTACAAAACAAAATACATACTCTGATCTTCAGGTGTGCTGGTGGATGCTAAGAATTTGAGAATCAGATGATATAGCGCACTGCCTTAAGTAAGGTCTTCTGATATTACCCTGCTTTAAAAATTAAACCAGTGAGAAGATAGATTGAGATGGATTGAAAATACTCCAGGATTATTCAAATGCCAGACCCAAGTCTGGGTTTGGGCCATGCATAGCTTTTGTTTGGGCTTTCCCAGGTTCATGAGAGATGAAGTCCCTACCATTCTTGTGAGAGACCCTGTGTTTCATACCGTTTTGTCATTCTTTCAGAGATCTGGAGTTTGTCCACTATTTCCTGCAGAGAAAACTTTGGTAAAAATTGCCCAGAGAATCCCAGTAAAGGGAACTGCATGTTGGTAAAAATTAATTGAGAGGCCTTGTTCTAGTGATTTAATAAAAGCAACAGGCTATATCTTTATTGATTCTGGCTTATTTCCTCTACATGAAATAAGACTTTCTGCTGCCTTTGATAACAAAACATTTACCAGACTCTTACTATTGTTATTGGTAGGAGCCTTGCAGTGTATAACTGTTAGTTCAAGAATGAAAAGTTCTGGCTGAAAAAAAATGAGGGAAAGATATGAGTGGAAGTTAACCTTTGTTATGTGTAATTAATATAGATGAAAACACAAAATATTTGTTTTTCAGTTTCCTATCACATTTTCCATCTGGTCTCTGGGAAGCTTTTAAACTTCCACTTCCTTTCTGCAGTTTTGCAATATTCCCATTCAGTGGAAGTAAGAGGAACAGCTGTATGAGCAATACATTGCAAATAGACTGTACAAATGTGTCTGGACAAAATAGCTGGGCTTAAATATGGTCTGGCATAAACTGGACTCTTCAATGGAAGTGTGAAATTCAGCTGCTTTGTGCTTGGTGCTTCAAGTCTGCAGCACTTGTACAAATTACTGGTATTTTTTTCTGCTGCTATTTATCTGTGATCTCAAAACACCTCATTAAGCAGCAATGAAAGTCTTTACAGGTTTTAGACTTGATAACTGTAAATACAATCTGTGTCTAAGAAATGTTTCAAAGGCCAGGAGTTGGTGGCAGACTTCACTGGTGTGCTGAGCCTCATGCCTTTATTCCTAGTCTAACGCTGCTTCCCAGAGAAAATGAGCATTTCACAAACAAAGTGAATATAAGCAAGCTCTTAACATCTTGTGAAAATAAGAATAAAAGAATTAATTATAGCTTTGGGTTTTAGTTGCAAGGAGATTAGTCATAGGACTCATGAATGTGACAAGAACATTGGATTGCATTGTTCTGCTCAGATTTCCCTCATCAACAACAGGAACCCCAGATCCCAGTGAGAAGAGGGCCTGTTACTCACATAGTTTTGTAACAGCAACACTGAGGTAATTACAATGTACACGTAACATAGCAAGGCTGTAGAAGCCTACATTTCTTCTTCTTTCATCACTGAAGCCAGCCAGAGCCTTCTAGTGTGAAATTTGAGAAGAGAGCCAAGCTTTCTCTCCTCTAAACATTCCAAAAGATTGATGAGCTCAAAATTTGCATCAGGATCAACATCCAAGTTTTGCAAATGGCATCTGTCTTACTAATTAGCTGATCCAAGCCTCCACATCTCATGCTACAAATATAAATATTCCATCACTTTAATCTATCTCCAGTCCAGCAACAGGATATTTATTCTGTTACTCACTTCTTACAAATTTCACTTCTTATTAATTTTACTTTTCAGAAAAGTAAATTAATTGTCATGAAAACATTATTTGAATTTATTTTTTTTTCATTGATTTATTTCATTTTTCCTGAAGGCTTGAAGCCATCCTTTCACAAAGCTTTCCTCCCTTCCGTGCCTTCTCCTGCCTGCTGCTTCCCAGCCACAGGTATAACAAAACAACCTTGCAAGATGACCCTGACAAAGTCTATGAACACAAGCTCGTAAATCTGGCACTTGAACAAGCTCTATTATTTTTAACTGCTTTTGTGTAAGACAAGAGGCTATGTAAAGAACAGGATGTTTTGAACATTGAACTCTGGTGCATTACCTAATGCTGCTGCTACAGATTTGATGTAATTTCTCTGCAGGTGTCAAAGGCATCATAAAGACCATGCTACTGGGATGTTAAACATTTGGCAAATATAAGCCTGGTGGACCTACTGATAATTCTTTTATGAACAGAAATGCCAAGTTTGCAGTCAGTGTCTGTGTAGACAATTTAAATGACAACACAGCCAATTTTTGCAGTCCTTTTAGATTTTATTTTACTTTTAAATGACTATAGACAGGATATTTAACTAACTTTTGTTAATCTCCACTTTTTCAGGTGTGTGGAGTGAGCATGGAACCTGGGGCTGCTGCATTGTCCTTAAGTAGGGAAGGATAATTGCATCCCTATCGACACTGCAGGATTGCTCTGTAGCCATGTTCTCAGTTGCTCATCTTGTCTCAGTCCCTGGGGGACATTCACTGATACAGAAAGTAAGCCTTCCAAATAATGCAGGTGTCAGAGGTCTGTGTAAGAGGGGGGCTTGGCAGAATCTTTTGTGGAAATTTACACATCTGCCCACACAATGGCTGGACAGTACTGTCCTTCCTTCAGTTGTCAGGTGCATTGGAATGTGTTCAGAGGAAAACCCAAAGAAAATATTAGATCCAAGATTCTAATGTACAATTAAAAGGCAGTTATAGTTGGAAATAGGAAACATGGTTTCTTTTGCAGGCAATTTTTCTTGAGTTAATTAGTTTCTTTAGTTAGTACCTGCTCTCTTGCAAGATGGCACATTGTGTTAGGTGACCCATTAAAGACAGAAAAATATTCTTATATTTTAGTGAGATTATTGATTTATTTTGTCTTTTTTAAAATTTTTTTTCAGGGAAATTGTCCTTTCTGACCATACGTGCAATAAATCTGAGGTTAAGTGGCTTCACTTATGATACACGTGTAAACAAGGACTTGATTTTATGTTGTAAAAACATGTCCAAGATTAAAGTGGAAGTGCAACATTGCTGTAAGTTAGGAGCATAATACTGAAAGGGGCTTCTCTGAAGGGGGACTGCACTATTTGCTCTCTGTTCAGTCTCTCTCACTGATTCATTTTCAACACCCTCTTCATGCTTCACTCATTTTGTGTCCTGGCTTCTAGATACATTCCTCCATGGTCACTTAGCATTGTCTCATATCATTTTACCCTCATACATGGTTCTTTACAGACAACTATTATCAGCTTTACGCTCACTTATTCTCAAATTAGTACCATTATTGTTGTGGATGAGCTAAGAAATGTGCCGCTCCTGGTGTCCTCTAAGTATCGCATTTCCCCTGGGCCACTCATTCAACATGGGGTGGGAAAAGTCACATTCCTCTTTAAACTCAGCTACTGTCTAATGAGAGTGGTCTGTGTTGCCTTTCTGCATGGAAATGCTGGCTGTTGAAAGCACCTGTTTGATCACCCAGTTCATATTTCTGTCAATGTAAGGGAAATTGCAATTGTATATTTACCAGTGCTTGGGCCAGTCTAATTTTAAACAGCTCTTGAGGTCATTTTGATCCTAATCTTGTCACCTTGATTTCATACACCTTGTTTATGTCCATTTTGTCCTACTGTATATGACTGTACAAGGCATAAGCAATGGTGAGAACCCTCTTCTGGGGATAGCTGGGGCACGGCTGGATGTTGAGGTGAGAAGAAGTAGTGGGAGGTAGTATGCTTCCTGGTTAATGTAGAGGAGTTAATAATGCGACACATATTCTTGTACGTGGCCTTGTTCGCTTTGGCAGATGCATGCTTGCTTGCTTGCTGGGGGCTTGTTGAGCTACTCCATTGCCCTGCATAGTGTTTGAAAACCCAGTATGAAATTTATGCATAAGAATAATCACATTTGCTTTAATTGTTTAATCATACAATTGCATATGTTTTTTGTAGTCAGAATCAGAGCACCTTGTACCTTGCAGGATTGATTTAACCTAGGAAAAAGAGAGCTTACTACCCCATCCAGTCAGTAGGGTGCTAAGGAAAATCAAGTCTCATATACAACTGTTTGTTCTATTGCCAAGTCTTATGGCTTTACTTCAGATCATAATGATATTTGACGTTTTTAAGCCTTCATTCTTTAAATCAAGGCATACCACAAGAATCAGAGCATTTCTTTTAAAAAGGTAGCTTTTATACTCTCACAATGTGTTGGAAAGGTTTGAAGGCTCACAAATTAGGAGACAAGAAAGGATGTTACCTATACCCTTTGGAAAATCTTATGGCTTTTTTTTCCTGCAGCTTCATGACTTTTTTCAGCTTTGTTTCACAATTTTTAAAGATTTGGAACAGCTGGCAATATTTCTATCCACTTAAGTTGCTGCCATCTTACCCAGATAGCACTCAGAGGATAGTCTCTCTGACAAAGGAGACTCTTTAAAATGCATTGCTCATCTTCTACAGTGCATGGCACAATGGGACTGGGAGCCTTTGCTAAGAATTTCAGGCACAACCACAACGAAGTTAATAAATAAATGAGGCATCTCATTCTACATAGAGATGCTGCATAGAGCTGCTGTTAAAGTGCACATTTAAACACACAGCCTAAATTTAACTGTGACTCAGTTACACTAAATCTGACCAATTTTTGTTCTGTGTTTCAACACTTATTTACATTCTTAGACTTGGCGCTGGTGGAAGAGAAGGGAGGGGGAAGCAGGCATTTTCATCCTCAGAATTGCTATAAAAAAATGGTGATTAGGAAAACACAACTATAGTCAGCTTGAAGCTGGGTAGCTCATTTGAACCCACTATAAAAGAAAAGATCGTTTTCTCATCCTATTAAGACTCAGTTAGCAATGGCTGTGTAGGCGGCAGGAGATCAGAAATGAACATCCAACTTGGAGTTTGTACAACTGGGGTCAGATCCAAAGCAAACTGCCTGATTAGCAAAACAATTTGTATTTTACAATGACAGCAAATAGGTAAATCTTGTGAGCATCAGGAAATCCTGGAGGATTTTGAATGGGAGCACTGACTGGTTTGCAAGTTGCACTTTGATTAGAAGGAGTCATTGCCGCTGCTTTTTTTGTACTCATGTTGCAGGGACATAAACAAGAGGGACTCGGTTTGCTAAGGGTATTTATTTCTCTGTCTCTGTCTCTCTCACTTGTTTTTACAATCTACATGTAATGACTAATTGGCTGTGCTTTCCCAGCTATTTTATGTTTCTCTTGCCCTCGTTACAAGTCGTACTAAGCCAGTATATCCATGGGGACCTATAGACAGCCAACATTGCCAAATGATACGCAGCATTCCCCTTTCTCTCTAAGTGTAAAACATTTACAAGTAAATTTACAAATGCATTAAGAACATTTCCCCTGTTGGCTGTTAGTGTTTATTTCTTCCCCTTCTCCTCCTGGGAGTGGACACCTTTCGGCCCCTCACCTTTCACACACTGCTCTCCTGTTATTTGCCTCCATCCCTCCCTGTCGCCCCATTCCCTCCTCCTCCTCCTCCTCCTTTTCCAGTTCAGCAGCGCAGATTTCTGTTTGTGCCAGTGGGGCGGCCTGGCGAGACCGCAATTGCTCTACCCCACAGATTGACGAGCCCTCAGATGCCGATTTACTGTACATGGCAGCCACGCTGGAGCCGAGGCACATCTGGAGTGGAGTAAGCTTACTCAGAAACAGGGGCCAGCTCCAGCCGGAGCCAGCAGAGCTGAGCACAGTGCTGAAAGGCAGCCCTCCTGCCTCCCCTTCCCTCCTCCTCGGGTACATTTCCTAATGTAAACAGAGGCCAGGGGGGAAGGACACAGTAACTCTTTGCTGCGTGTTTGTCATTTCATGTTCTTTATCTGCTTGAGGTCAAACTGGAGCTCTGGAAAAACAGAAGCTTTGCTTTTATTCTAAATAGCTGAAAGCCAGCGCTGCTGAAGGGGGGAAAAAAAGAAAGAGTTTGCTTTTGTGTTTATTTGTTCCACTTTATGGTAATTTCGGGGATAATTTCATTATCTACAGCCAAATTGAAAACAAGCTGTTGTCTATGCTAATGATACCAGCGTATTATTTTATGTACAGTAGGCGTAGAGCTCTTTAAACCACAAATGGACTGGATTTCTGCTTACAGCTGTACTGCTTTAAGTTTTTGTTGTAGTCGCAAAATGAGACTTTCCTTTTATTATCTGGAAACAAAAAAGATTATGGATGGCTGCTTTGTTTTACAAAATGGCGAATGCCTTTTGTGGCCCAGAGCCGGCCTGCTGTCCCACAAATGCATTGTGGCTGTGTTACTGCAAAGATAAAGCATGGTACTTTCGGGGCAGATATGCTGATTTTATAGCCCAGTTCACTGGACTGCCAAATTTCAGTCTCTGTAAAGAAGAGGGAGAGATTTTTGAGGCATTTACTGACTGTCAGCAATCTGTATGAGTACTCTGCAGTTCTTTACAAGCTCTATATAGCTTTTATTTCTTCTTTCTAAAACCAAAATGACAAAGTCTATAGTTTAGTTGTTCAAATGACATTAAAATTATAAACATGCAATTTAAAATGGCTTTTCCCTCTGAGTACTCCTTGTGACTCAATAGATTTTGTGGTGAATAAAGGAGAAAAAACAAATCTCAAATCTCAGAAGACACTGCTGCTGATAACATACTGATGCATTGCTATGTTGATTTAGCTGTCTTTAAAGTCTGGAGTGAAATTCACGTTCAGATGAAAGCAGTGGTTTACCCAGTATGGAGACTGCTTATCAATCTTGCTCAGTAATTCCATGAACAAACCACTGTGGGTCAGCCCCCAAAACATTTTTTTTTTTATAGGATTAGAAAATCTTTGATCACTGTATGGTTTTCTAGGGATGTTGGTTCATTGTCTCCCCTCAGCTCACAAGTTTGGTGGATTAAATTGTGACCTTCCAGATGAGTAGGTTGCTCCCCTGACTCTTGATGGAGACTGGCATATTTATCACTTAGGAAGAATTTGGCCTGAACTGCAAGTGTGGCTGGGCAGCAGCTCTTGTAGCATGGTAGTGCAAAGTTTCAGCAGTGCATCCCCCCATAGACCGAGTAAAGTTGTTTGGCAAACTTTGGAGAGACCTTGGCAGCTGACTGAAATCTAAACTTTCTGCAGGGATGGTTGGATTTTGGCTAGGTTCTTCTGGAAGCCTGCAGGGCTCTGGAGGAGCCCTGACTGGCTGGCAGATCGTTGCTCAACCCTCTGGCAGCCAGGAGTAGGGGATTGATGGCCTGTCATTGCAGGATGGCCCACCAAGTAGTCTACCTTTGGACTAGAGTCCTCAGTGCTTCCAGGTTTCAAAACCAGGACAACACTTGTTTTAAAACTTTGTTGATATGCTTTGATATGCATTGGGCATATTTTTTATTTCAATGGATTACCAAACCCTGACCCCAAAAAAGGTTCCATAGGAGTTTCTTGAATAGCTCTGTTCCAGTCTAAGTTTAATGACCCTGAGGGGAGAAACAAAACAAAACAAAAAGGAAATAAAAACAAAACAAAATGGAAATAAACCATAATCCAGTGAATGAGACCTGCCTTAGCAGGATTAGCAGGATTTCTCTGACCCTGCTTACTGGGCAGCCCTGCCTGGTATTCCACTTGGTGTCCTTGGACCTCCAGTAGACTGGTCTGGGCTCAGTTACACAGGCCTTGTCTTAATTTTAAATGTGACATCCTGATAGTACGTGTTTAACTTTTTTGGTTGTTTGTTTGTGTTTTCTTTTCCTTTCCATTTAGCACATATTTGGAATTGATTCAGCTCCTTGTCTTGCACTAACGCCAAAAGTCCCTTAAGTCTTGAAATAAAATCTTCTTGGTAGATGACTACGCATCCTACTGGTTATGCTATTATGATTATATCAATAGCATGTTCTCCAACTTAAGCAGTGTGCAGGTGCAAAACTCTCATTTAGCAGTACATAACTCTTTCATCTGCCATTTCTTGCCAGTAGATTTCCTGCACATATGAATGTTTCATGTGTAATTTCTGAAGAATAGCTGCTGGGCTTTTGCCAGTTGTAGAGAAAACAAATACACAAACAATGCCCCTTCCAAAATTCAACAGCTACCCTGTTTCCCAATCCTCTCTTTTAGAAACTACTACTACATAGTAGATGTCCTACATCTAAAAAAAAAAAAACGGTTGTGAAAAAATATGTAGTACTGTGAATTAATACAGCAAAGGTAAAAGTAAAAAATTTACTAGAGCTGAGTGGTGCCAGTAATGTCAGCAGAGCCTGCCTGTCTGTTAGTCTGTTCCTTTGGCTCACATGAGTGTCTCAATTTAAATATGTGCACACGCCTATTCTTACTCAGTCACTCACTCTCTGATGCTTCTTTTGAATCCTATCCCATTTTATTAGATTTAAAAGATTGGCTATGGCAAATAATAATAAAATTTCAAAGAAGCCTTAACTCAGTGTTTGGGTTTTTTTTTTAAGTAAATGCAACTTTAGGACCTACGTGCATGCTCAAGCAGAAGTGAAACCTATAGAATTTGCATTCACAAACTGTTTATTCCAGCAGGCTCTGTGCTCTGTGACCATCACCCAGAAAAAAAGATTGAAGAGCACTTTGGGGGTCGGAGGAGATTTAGGGGTTTGAAAAGTGTATCAGTAGGTGTTAGTCTGCAAAAACATATGTGTGTGGGAAAAGGGCAGTTAAACTAACCCAGCTATTAATACTGTACTTTAAAGGGCAATAGATCTCTTTAACATCTAAATTAACTGAGAAATCTGCCTAGAAGTAAAAAACGAATTTCCAGTTTCAAGTGTGTTATTTCCTCTCAATGTGATTATTTACAGCCTATCTGTTCCATGGGCTTTTTTCAGACTATGTTATTGACATTTGAATGGTATTTCAGCAGAAGATTATGACAGATGTGAAACAGTCAAACACCAGCATTTGCACTATTTTTGACCCCAGGATAAACTGTTGTACTTTAAAAAATTATCCTGTTGTACTTCCTTTGCCTGCTTTCAGTGTTTTGTTTTGCTAAGGCAATAAAAGATTCATTCAACTGGAGCCTGCCATTTATTATTGGCATTTCTCAGAAGAATAAGAACAGTCATCAATTATATATTTTTCCAACAAAAACATATACTCAGTATATAAATGGTCAGATTATAATTTCACCCCAAATATATATATATCCTAAAAATAAACCACAATAAATGTTAGACTAAGCAAAAATGAAGAACAGCATAGGAATGAAGGAGAGGAAAAAAAAAAGGGGGGGGGGGGAAGGGTGCAGTAGAAAGAAAAGCCACAAGAAGAAAAATGCCGGCATTAAGTAATATAGTGGATGTAAAAAAAGGAGCTTAAAGGTGAAGTTAAGAAAGAGAGAAAGGAAACTATGACCCAAAATTGTTGGAAAAGCACAATTTATTGTTACCAGACAGGTGAAATTCTGACCACAGTCACTGCATTTAAGTCAGGTGTCCCGAAACTCAACAAATTAACCCCAGCAGGTTTTTAAGTGCGAAAGGTTAAAATAAGAATCCAGTGATTTCAGTGATCATTAAATGTTGGTTTAATAATTGTATCAGGCCGGAATTTTTCCTCTATAAATTCTAAATTGAGTTATACAAATAAAAATTCAATTTTCTAAAGAATTCTCTCTTAGTTTTTTCTGAAGGAAGAAATGAGACTTGGAAGCTCTGATTTTGCAAGGGAGAATCTAACTAGTTCAAGATGAGGTTTGTGTTTTTAACCTGCATTTTGCCTAGGGCTTCAAGCTGGACCCATCTTTAATTTTATTGTACACCAACTAAGAAAAGTACAGCTCTTATTAGTAGCAAAGGATTGTACGTGTGCAGCAATGGGTAAAACCGTGCTGGCTATTTTTCATTAATTTTTTAAAGCAAAGCCCAGTTGTAATACGAGTGTGCTCCTCATTAGTAACAACACTACTATATTACTTTTCCAACGAAACTTGCAAAATATTGCATTACTTTTTGGTCCACTAAACTACTGAACTGCCAGTTTCTAACAGAAAAGAGCTGTAACCAAATCACTAGTAAAAGGGGCAGGAAATTAGATAAAAGAGTAACACTGGTTTTACATGCCTAAATGAAAAGGTGTTAGTTTTAAATATATAGCCTTTCAATATATTTTCCAAATCTTCAAAAGTCCCAGACTTTCATTACTGAAATGCTGCAGTAAATGAACTGACAGTGCTGCACCACTCTTACGTGTTGCGATCTTAGTGCAACACATATTTTCTATATCATGAAAATTCCTTATATCCTGATATGCACCATTGTGCCTTTGGAAAAGAAAAACTTTAGGGCTTGCATAATTGCAGCATGATGATTGGACAAACAACGATTTATTTTCTGATAGCTATGTAGCAAGACATTTTTGGAGGGAGATAGCATTGTAACCAGATCAGAATCTTCACTCATTCTTCCTGGAAAATTTTGGTAGGAAGAGCTTTTGAAATCCATATAGCAAACTTAGTAGAGAGAACTTTTTGAATCTTCACTTTTGGTAGGGAAGAGGAGTTGTAAAAGCAAAAGAATATGCAAAATTGGATGGGAATCATCCCACCTAACTTGAGCCACCTGTGTTAAGAGTGTACCTATTTTAGGTTTCCTTTACAATTGGTGGAGGATGAGAGAGCTTCAGAAGGTGAGCCATATTTTGATTCGTTGAATTGTCAGCTGCTGGAGTATCTTGCCCCATTGACCGTAAAGGGCATTTAGGGGTCTTACAGCCCATGGGTAGCTGTCTCCTTTCAGCCCATATTTAGGTGGATGAAACTGGGAGTTCCAGTACACACTATAAATGTAGGATGTGAAATTACAGAGCTATGTAACAAATGGAGTTCTTACTCCTGTCTAGGAAACCCCAAGTTAAACTTCACTAGGTTAACACCAAGTCAGACTCCACTGCTAGGAAAGGAGGAGAAAGAGGAAAGAGAATGCATCCTGGGTGAAGAAATAAAACATTTTTTCAGCTGCTTACTCAATAATATTGTGCTTCAGGCTCAGGATGTTGCTTCATTGTCAAATGGCTGATTTTTCCTTGTCATGCTTTCCTATTGTTCTCCATTCCTTAAATAAGCCTGGCTTTCAGCTGCATTTTTCATCCATTTAATTTATTTTCAAACCTCCTAAAAAACAGAGATTAGTTTAGCAGATCAGAAATAATGAGAAAAAAGTTACATAATGGACCTATTTAAATTACACAGTTGCTACTTGCCTTTGCATAGTAATAAAGATGCAGTTAATAGCTTCCTCTTTATTTAGCTGCTAAATTCTGCTTTGTTTCATAGATCAACTCTACCACAGTAATAAATTGTTCTTTGCTTGTTAATCACTATTATTTGCTCTCCTTTGAATTGTTGTGAAGTTTCAGAACATGGGCAGTCCTCTTGCAGACAGATGAATATGTTGATCTATTAGACCTTTTATGCTCTATGATTTAGATGAAGTATTGCCATTATAATTATTTACAGACATTAACGGCTCTTCTTGGGGCTTCACAGTGAAGCCCATAATATCACAGCAGCTCTTAGGTAGAGCTCCATTAATTTCATTGATGATTGCTCTGTGCAAAAGACACACGAACAACTTAGTGCTAGTTATACAGTCAGCATTTATCAATGATTTCCAGACCACTATACTTGCAGTTAAATCAGAAAATAAGAAGGGGATTACAATTAGCATCTGAGGTTCATTGTATTACTTTTTTATTTTTTATTCTTATTCATACCATGTATGCTGTTATGACATAATATACTGCAGAATATTGCCATAAACTTACTTCTTGACCTGGAGTTTTGTATCATTACAAAGTCTAGCAGTAGGAGATGTGCAAGTAGTTATAGACATACTATAGTGCTCTTCAGCCAAGGAACAGTCCAGTGCAACAGTTACACAAATGGAAGTGGTGGAGTAGATTACTCTGTCATCTTAATATTTACATAAATATTATAATTTAGAGTGAACAAAGCACCACTATTTTTTTTATTATTTTTTATTTTTACCTCACATCTTTTTAATTAAATCTGGCAGTCGATATGTCATTACACATGCAGAAAAACTCTCCCAGGCTCAGATTTTCTCCCTTTGCTCAGACCTTGTAATCCATAAATTCCTGTGGAGCAAAAGCTTTGTCTAAGTTTCACCAGTTAGTTTCCCTTCAATACAAAGTTCACTTCCACCTTTTTTACTAAGTGTACTTGCTACATCTGATGTTCAGTGTTCATAATTATAATCTCTCTCCTGCTTTTTGCTATGATGGAGCAGCTCCTGCCATTACATGAATTTCCTTTAAGATATGCTCTGTTTTGGTCCATCATATTTGCTGTGTTTTCCCTCCTATCTTTAGGGTAGCAAAGAAAAACAGCCTGAGATAACTTGACTGAGCTCCTATACAGAAAACATAGCAGAAGAACTTATGTTATTAATTACTTCTGTATTCATTAGCAGCATTCCTTGCAGTGAAATTGCTTATGGCATTTGCGCACATAGCAAAGCATACAAATTGGGGTGCGTGGTAGACTTTCTCTGAGACCTGCTACACCTACTGAGTGACTTTCAGACCACCTGTGATGGACTGTGGTTTCCCACCGAGACTGTGTTGTGCCTCTTTGCCCAGAGAATTTGGATTCTGGCTGACAGAAATTCAGAAATCCTGTATTTTATGCCCAAAGCTGTAGCCTGCTCTTCCGAGTATCAGCCACTGGGCACCAGCAAATGAAGCTAACATATCCAATCTGGTTATCTCATACTCTGTGTGTTTATTTGAATTTGCAAGGTGCTTCCTGAAAAAAGGCTTTTATGAGGGGTCTGTATATGTTGAAATGTTCAGAGGCGTTGCACCATTTCTCTTAGAGGGCCATAATTTGCTGTCTTAGAGCCCTCAAGAGAGTGCACCCAACTACTTGAATATTTGTTAGTGGACTCTTTAACTGTACAAACATGAGTTCCAACTTAAAGAAATATTTAGGGGAGCATCTATGAACAATATGCATGTGTTCTTCCATCTTCAATGGTTTAGAGTAGCATTTCAGACTAGCATAATAAATAATCCACAGTCACTGAATATGGGTTGTCACTGTGGACAGTTTACTTGGGTTTCTCAGCATTTGGAAACGGTATTTCTCACCTCCTCCACACAAGTCTTTTCACTACCCTGCCAACTTTTTAAAGGCAAAAATAACTTCATTCTGGTTTGAGGTGTTTCAAAAGCTATGTGAGGAGAAGCTTAGCTGATTTTTTTTTTTTTTTTTTCAGGAGCATTAGCTCAGGTATGCACCTCACTTCTAAATAAGCTACATTTCAGGAAGCATTTATCTACAGTGGGAATGCTCAGAAACATTCACATTTGAAAATGCTGTTGCACCAGTAGGTCTCAAAAGCTATGTCTGTGTGAAGAGCTTAATCTTTGGCAAAGTCTAAAAAGCTGTTGCTATGCTTGGAGCAGAATGCATTTCAGCATCTAAAAGAAGTTATGTGTCTAGCTGTCTTAGTTTTCTGAAGTCCTTCTACAGTCAGCTGTGTACAAGTGAGAGATTCTTCCACTGAAGATGCCTGTGCAGATGTCTGTCTCTGCTGATTGTAGAAGCAGCACCTGTAATCTAAGCATCTTCCAGCAGATGCTTAACTTTAAGAAGTGAGGTGAAATGAATCCTCCCGCTTACATTTACATATAAAGCTCCTGTGGAATGGACTCCCAGAACTTGACCTTTCAAGCTTAACTTGATATCTGAGCCAGTGACTGAAGCCAGACTCCCTGGCATTTCCCACTGTGCTGCCTAGAGTGTGAAAATGTGCAAGGAGTCACATCCAGAACAAGAACATCTACTTACCGTGCTGCATTCATGTGGACATCAACACTGCAAATCAGCGTTATGCAAACAAACTCTTCACCTTAAAAGAATCACTTAGGCTAGTAATTCTGAGGCCTGCCTATCTTCAGGTTTCCACCTATTGAAAGCTGTTCTTTGTTGGTTTAAAATACAAATGTAATTTGCCATAGAGAGAAGTAAATTGTTGAGAGAAGTGACTCTAGTAGTTACAATTAATGATGAGCTGCTGAAAGAGAAACCAGGATTGCAGGTAGTATCCCTAGCTCAGCATCAGTTTAATACCTTCACTACAGAAATTTAGAGTTTGGTACACAGTCAACTCCTGAGTTTGCTTATCCTGGATTTGATATATCAGAGATAGATAATCTGTTCAGCAGAAACATCTATGAACCAATCAATGAACTGAATTCAGTTTTGAAAAACCTGGTACACAGGTTTCTGTAGAACACAAGGGCAGTGACAAGGAAAGATACAGCTTGGTGTTTCTGAATTATACAAAGCATAGTGCTGTGGAAAAAGCAGTAGTGTTAGTGGCACATGAAAAATGACTGGTCTACACTCCAATAATGCTCCACAAACAATTGAATGTTTTGTGCATGAGTAGAATTTTGAATGCCATATGAACACAAGAGTCATAATTTTTGATGTAACCCAAATCCTGCCTCAGTGATCATCTTGTCTTTGGCACTTTCTATTCTCTTTCTTAATCCATCTGCATCTCAGCCGTGTCCAGAATTCCCAGGAAAAACAGGACTCTATGCCTAAGCATATGGTCAAAGCCATTCTTTGCCCCAGAGAATTTACAGTCTGAAATTGTCAGAATCTCCAAACTGCTGGAGCTTACCCTGTTGCCATAAAACGATCTATCTTATATGTTCACTCTGGCAAAATATCCTAAGCATCTACTTAAGAGGTGCTGAGTGACCTCGTTTAAACCAATCCTTAGGATTAGGCACAATATTTGCTTAAAGTATTTTGAGATCATGAGATATAAGAAGCTTTGGAAGTGCAAAGATTTTTTAACTGGCTTAATATATTTTTGTGTTTATTTGTAGATGTAGGACTTATACAGTATAAAATTTGACAGCTAAGAGCAGTCATGAAATTTCTCTAGGAAAATAAAAACCTGTTAACAATTTTCTGAAAACCCCTAAATGCTTCCAAATCTGCTTCCAGGTATTCATATGCAAGAATTTGAAGTCTTTTGCATTGCAAATATTAGCAAATGCTTTTTAAATCATGCTTGCTTTTCACACACCATTTATATAAGAGCTTTCCGAGTAGCAGCAAACTGTAGTGCTATTAAATTTCAGTTCACCTTCACGCAGACATTTGTGCCAAAAATGGTTTTTTTGGTATTTTATAGACAATTCAAAAGTACATGTCAAGCATTAAGAATATGAATCTGAGGTTACAAATAAGAAAATATGCTATTAATAATGAATGTGACAAACCCTGTCTGCTTTACCCGTATGAGCAATTCAGTCAGTTTACTAATCACTTTATTTGAACAGAGGAGACTGTATGCCATTTCACTGCCTTTTGAGTTTCTCTATTTATGTGTGAGGAGTGCAGCAAAGAGAAAGAAAATAAACAATTAGCTTTGGAGTCTTGGGTTAATTACCAACTTTGGATAACATTCTGTTTAAGGGAGCCATTGAGTTTTTAAGGAATTTTTCTTTTTTTTTTTTTTTTTAAGACAGCAGCTTCTAATTTTGCAGTCTTAATACTTCTCCATGGGTTTATTTCTAGGATATTCATCCTAGTTTAAATTTAGCCATCTGGAGAGTGTAAGCTTAAGTGGGAAATGGAGAGAAAATGTTAGCCTTTTTTCTTTCTCTTGTGTATAGCAAGTTTGTTGAGCCTATCCTGGTGAGTCATGTCCAGCAGTTTTAATAATTTAGTCTCATTATTCATTAATTCACTTGAGATTATAATGGTGTTTGATCATTTACAGTTTTGCTTCTTAACGGTTCTGCCATCTTACACTAAGGATTGCAGAACTTGGCCACAAAGGGAAATAATAGGAACATTTGCAGTTCAGTAATATATAATGAATTAATCTGGAAGACTGACTGTCTCTCCCCATTTCCCCTCATTAGTACTCCTTTCGCTCCCTTTTCCCAATCTCCTCCTTCTGAAGTTGGGCTCCCAGGCGTACGGATCCCTGCAGCATTCTGTGCGGAGGATGAGCAGCACTGGCACCCCAGCATACAGCTGGGATAGCATCCAGCTCATGTGTTCTGATGGCCTCTTTTGGGACAGAAAAGGTGGCAATCACAGCCACCAGAACCAAAATGTACTGCAGCAAATTCGTCCTGATGGGTTATTATTCATGCTTCCATAGAAGTTTTACCACAGCTTGAAGCAGCCTGGACATTTAAAGTTTATCTTTACTCCTCTGACCCTGTCTCTTCCATTTGCCTCTTGGATCAGCCTTTTTGGGAATTTCAAGTAGGAATATGGTAGTACAGGTTGCCTAAACTCTGTATATGCACCTGAAGTGTGCCTTCATGTTACTGAAGGCCCAAACTGCAGTCATCTGTGTTTGTATCATCTGTGGCAAACTTTTGGTATGCTTTAAACCCATTCATCCAAGCAATGCACTTTTCCCCAAAAACACTGGGAAGAGCAAGGAAACAGAAAAAAAAGCACCTCTGCTATTGCATTACAGAACCTCTTTTCCCTGCCACTGTCATTTCTATAAACAACTTCTAATGAGGAGAGTGGGAATTTGGTGTGGGGAGTGGGAAGAAAACATCAGCTTGGAGGAGGTAAAGGAGATGAGGAAGG